>LBNU01017107.1:0-21818 GCA_014162995.1 Artemisia annua | reverse complement strand
CCCGCGCGTGCGCGCGCGCAGTTTGAGCGGAAGGACACCAAACACTCAAACTGGAGAGAAACTCCTCAAATAAAGTTGTTGGCAAGCCTTTAGTAAAAATATCCGCATACTGATAGCGGGAAGGCACATGAAGAACCCTGACCTGACCATCAGCTACCAAATCCCGAACAAAATGAATGTCAATCTCAATATGCTTCGTCCGTTGATGTTGAACCGGATTAGATGACAAATAAACAGCAGTGACATTATTATAGTGGACAAGCGTAGCAGATGACAAAGGAGTATGCAACTCACACTGAAGATTCCGTAACCAACATGTCTCGGCAACTGCATAAGCAACTATCAGCACTAGAACGAGAAAGCGTCGGTTGACGCTTAGAGGACGATGAGAGTAGATTATTGCCAAGAAACACACAATAGCTAGAAGTGGATCTCCGAGTAGTAGGACAACCAGCCCAATCCGCATCCAAATAAGCAACCAAGGAAGTAGTGGAGGATGCAAACAACTGTAATATGTAATTTAAAGTACCTCGAACATATTGCAAAATCCGTTTATAGAAAACTCCTTATACAAAGAAGCAATAACCCGCCGTAACAAACTCTCAGAAGAAGCTCCTAGGACAATATCATCAACATACAATAATAAATAAGCAATATCAGTCCCCTATCAATAGATAAATAATGATGTGTCACAACTAGGGCTGAGCAAACGGGCCGGATGGACCGGACCGACCGACAAAACCGACCGGACCGGACCGAACCGGACCGGACCGACCACATTCGGTCCGGTCCTCGGTCTAAGCTTTTTTGCTAATTCGGTCCTCGGTCCGGTCCGGTCCGGTCCGGACCGACCAAAAACCCGAAAAAACTTGCCAAATCTTGCCTAATTGGACCGTGATCACCCTTAGTCACAACGACTATAAATAAATCCAATCCGAAGAATATAAGCAGTAAAACGCTAAAACCAGGCCCGAGGAGTCTGCTTGAGACCATAAAAGGATCTCTGTAATAAACAAACATAATCAGGATATACAGGATTGATGAAGCGAAAAATGTTTTAAGGGGTCATTTAATCCCTAAATAATGATTTTTTGATCAAATATTACCTTAAATCGTTCCTTTTGTCATTTTAGGTACTTTTGAGAAGAATTCTGGAAAACAAAGCATTTTGGACGTTTTTGAAGCAAAAAAGTAAAGAAAACAACAAAGTCAAGAATCCAAGCTGGAAACTGTACATGACGGCGTCACGTGTTCCAATGGGACGGTGTCACTCTTTAAGACATGAGGAGGATATCACGTTTACACTTAACGCGCCAGAAGAATTTTTATACTTAACACGTGATGTCGTCACTCTTTACCTGAAGTAGGCCGTCACGTGTATTCTCTATAGCGTGACGGCCCAGAAACCTTACAAGCAGACGTCGTCAAGTAGAAAGATTGGGCGACAAGAAACCCTAGCCGCGGCGAGATGACGGCGTCATCCATTAAAAGGGGACGCCGTCAGCTTTGTAATTCTATATATAATTTTTGATTTTTCATTCATAAAGAGAGGAACTTTTTGGTGGAACACACACACAAACCCTAGTACGAATTTCAGAACTTTTTAAGGGTTTCATACCCTTATTTCTTTCATATTTAATTAAAGATAAGTGATCGATCAATCATTCAATATGTCTCTGTGTTGTTTGATTATATCTTATGCTTGTCTTTCTTTTAACATGCTAGGCTAGGTTTATTTGTGTTTGCTTAGATATAATGAAACCTAGTTATTAATTATTAATTGAGGGTTTGTTATTAATTGTTGTTGGGTGAATGATAATCGATGTTAGGCTTAAGAAAACTGGCTAATCTCCTATATGGTAACATGCTTGAACGTCTTAAGAAATATGAATCGGATGTGTACTACGATTTTAATGGTTGTGTTTAATGCATAAGTGACTATTAAGGAGGCCATGGTTAGGATACTAAACGTGTCGCCATAGGAAGAGATAGAAGCTTATAGAGTTGGGGAAGATCGTAGACGGCCCCACGAATGGCATTAAGGAATGCAACCCGTCACCCACGCAATTGTAACAAACTTATCAATCAATAAAAGATAGCTAGGGAGTAATGAAGTCTAAGTAAACACGTTTTCTCCTTATAAGTTTTCTCATTTTATTTTATTGTCATTTTATTTTTATTGCATTAGTAGTTTATTTGGGTTAGTTGACTAGCAACTAATTCCGCTCACTCTTCCAAAACCGAGATTTTTACTTACTTTCCATAAAATATAAAAATACAAAAAGAATCATCCCTCACCCCTAGACCTAATTAGACTACTTTCAATCCTAACGAACACTATTCCCCGAGAGAACGATCAATCCCCCGGTACTTGCCACTACACTATACTACATCGGTCAGGTACACTGCCTGGTGGGGATTGCAAGCTTCTCAAGATCCCTTGAGAGGTAAAACATTTTGCGTAGACCGCAATCCACGCATCAAGTTTTTGGCGCCGCTGTCGAGGAATAGTTATTGCTTAGGTTGAATTTTATTTTTATTAGGTCTACTCACTAGATTCCTATCTAGTGAGATTTTTACTTTCTTTTTATTAGGTTTTTTTTAGTCTATCTTTTCTTTGTGTCTTTGTTCGTAAAAACCTTTCCATTGACTCTTCCGTTCACCATTATGGAGAACGCGAATCCACCATACTACCGACTACGAAACCCATTTACTCCTAATGACATCTTGATGTTCAAACAATATCGAGATAAACCTATCTATGGTGCATGGACTCGTTTTAAAATTTTACTCCGAATAGTCCCTCATCATAGGTTCGATTTATGGTCCCTAACTCAAATCTTTTACTATCGTATCGACCGATATGACCAAAGGTACATTGACGATTTTGCCGACGGGGACCTTAAGATATTAAATGTTGTAGAAGCATGGGAAGCCATAGAGGATTGTGTCCAATATTATTATAGAGTAGACAACCCAACAAACAACATTACGGATCAATTAATAACAAGTTTGAAGGAGCAAACAGGAAGTTTGTCTGGGGATGACTATTTTGGGATACCTAAGTGGATGTCATGTAACACCCTAGTACAAAACAAACACATAGGTAATCTAGATACAATGGAGGAGTAGGTGGATAATCCAAGCCCACAAAGTACCCCACAAGTCCTGCCATCATTTGAGGCACACACACCGCCCGTGACTTACCCGAAAGAAGTAGAAGAGACTTTAGGAATCCCGATGGAGGTAGAACCTTTAAACCAAACACAACTAGAGGATATAGGTTTAAATACTTGTAGTCACAACCTTACTCTTAGTTCTAAGGAATTTCCTAGTGTTGATGAACCGGAACCTCAATCTTTACACAACTTTCCATCCTTAGATTTACATCTAGGAGACAAAAGGGGAACTGACCCACCCATCAACCCATATTATCCGGGTAGTTTAAGGATGAAGGAAGCCATTCACTCACCCCTTTCACCTCACGTGGCATATTTCCATCCTAAGGGTGTGTATCGCTACTTTCACCCGCACTTAATCCTATGTGTAGGGAAAACCTCCCTTATTTTCGTTAAATAAGGGTAGAGTCAGGCTCGTGACTCGAACAAAAACAAGAGCTTCTTGGGAGGCAACCCAAGCTTTATTTGTTTGTTTGTTTATTTGATTTTATTTGTTTCCGTATGCATGATGTATTTATATTGTTTATGGTTCATGTATCAAACATATTGTGAAAATGTTTTATTTTGTTTTTAATTTCGTCTTAACTACATATAAAGGTATTTTGCAAAAGATAAGTGTAAGGGAAATCCAAATTTTTTTAAAAGAACGGATTGAACATGAACGATAACAATGAGATATAAACATGCATATTAGTATTTGTTTGAGTCAAATGCTTGTATCGAGTCATAATGATTGTTTTGCAGGAATTCCACGAATTAAGGCATAGGTTTTTCTAGAAATTTTCCGGAAACAAAATATAAGAATTCTGTCAGATCAATTCTGACGGCGTCAGGCATCACCTGACGACGTCAGGTATTATTTTCTGGAAAATTTTGCAAGTTTTGTTTTTCTGCCGGAATGGTGAAGTTTCGTAAAATCCGTATTTTATAAACTCCATGAATCTGTAAACATTCATTCCACAAGCATTATATCTTTACTTGCTTTTTAGGATTTTTATATAGAATTTACAGCCGATTTTACGCGAGGTTTTCCGTGATTGTTTTCTCAGGTATAACAGGTTATATTGGACAAGAAGAAGTACATGGATGGTCAAGTTTTTGGCATCAAGTTTCAAGTTTTTTGCGTTGCTTTAATCTTGAAGTCTTTACGTTCTCTTGGAGGAGGATTTAACCATGTTACCACATCATCCACACCAAACGAATCAGGGGAGTATTTGTTTCGT
This sequence comes from Artemisia annua, assembly GCA_014162995.1. Taxonomy (NCBI): domain Eukaryota; kingdom Viridiplantae; phylum Streptophyta; class Magnoliopsida; order Asterales; family Asteraceae; genus Artemisia; species Artemisia annua. The sequence continues at coordinate 17,416 of LBNU01017107.1, read as the reverse complement.
TCTTTCATTTTCTTTACTTTTACATCTTTTAATTGAAAATTGGGGACAATGTTCAGGTTAAGTGTAAGGGGGGATAAATGAAGATATCTTAGAGATTACAATTGCACTTGATTTTTGTTTGTTTAATAGTGAATGTGTAATAAAACTGAGAGAAATATTTGTTAGGGCAATTTTAGCACCAAATTTAAAATTTTTTACAACATATAAGAGTGAAACTTTAGTCTTAATAAGCGTCTCATGGATATGAGTTATATGACTAGCACAAAAACCGTACCACTCAAAAAAATTTCCACCCCAAATATGTGAGGTTCGCCCCTAGATTTGTTAGGAAAAGCCTTAATGCTTATGAGTGTACCGGTAGTATTTAGATTTTAGAACTTGCGTTAGTGATTCATTCCAAGACCACAAGTGCGACTATATTCGTGTAGTTGGATTGCTACATGATAAGAGGCATTAGGATAACCCATGTTTTTAAGCCTGTTTTTATATAATTACATTGACTTCATTGGTCAAGTAATTTTCCCACACCTTAGCGATGTACTCATTTTTAGTACACGATACCCTGAGTACACCCCTCAGAGCCTATCTTTTTTCGTTTCTAACTTTAAGCATTTTACTTAAAAGAAGAATTTGTTTACAATCCACCCCCAAATGTACACCCAAATCGCCTTAGCCTTCCTTGTATGCACTATCTTTAGTGCCATTTTGTTATTTCGTTTAAACCGTTAGTTAATTGGTCTAATTGATTTACATGGTGCTAAGTCGAGTCATATCTTTAACATATTATTTTGACGATTGGGAACTTATGGGTTAAGTACAGTGTGATGGAGTAATGGAAGAACGTCCCAATTTATTACCCCCCAATATGTGCATAAAATGTGTTTAAAGTTACTCAAAGTGTGTTCAATTATCTATAATTCGATCATTAGAATAGTTATTTGTAAAGTATGTAAAAGTTCAAGCGTAAGGGGAGAACCGAGTCCCTTCTCATGATGTATTATTTGATGGTAGGGCAAATAATGTATGCAAAAAAAAAAAAAAAAAAAAAAAAAAAAAAAAAAAAAAAATCAAGAAAAACGAAAAAAAAAATTTGGAAAAGAAAGTGAAAAATATACGGGACTACCATCCCGTTCATTTTATGTTTATTTTATGTTTTTTTTATTTGAGAGTTAGCTAAGTTGAGTCCGAGTCTTGGCTTAGCAACGCCACATTGTACATGTAATTGACTGAAGACCAATGAGCTTGCCACCAGTAAATTATCGTTTATTCCAAAAACCGTGTTGTATCATATCCCTACACCTAACGTTAAACCCTTGAAAAGGCCCTATTTGATAGTTTTTCCTAAGATGCTTATGCCAAGTGGTTGGAAGGTTTTTGATCGTTTCCCAAGCCATTGGGTAATCTATTTGCTATGACAGGTAGTGAGTGATATTTTTCCATTTCCATTAGTTATATATAGGCTTATAACACCCGAGAGATGAGAGTATCCAAACACTATTTGTGAGGTGCTAGTGTATGATTTCCGTGCTTGTTATAACTAGGGTGGAATGATCATTTGTTGTAATTACTTTTATATTAGTATTAAATGACCCCTAGCTCATATTTTGATTAGAATAAAAGCACATTTGCTTGAGGACAAGCAAATCTCAAGTGTAAGGGTATTTGATGAGGCGAAAAGTGTTACGCTTTTAAGGGGTCATTTAATCCCTAAATCATGATTTTTTGATCAAATATTACCTTAAAATCGTTCCTTTTGTCATTTTAGGTACTTTTGAAAAGAATTCTGGAAAACAAAGCATTTTGGACGTTTTTGAAGCAAAAAAGTGAAGAAAACGACAAAGTCAAGAATTCAAGCTGGAAACTGTACCTGACGGCGTCACCTGTTCCAAAGGGACGACGTTACTCTTTAAGACATGAGGAGGATATCACGTTTACACTTGACGCGCCAGAAGAATTTTTATACTTAACACGTGACGGCGTCACTCTTTGCCTGAAGTAGGCCGTCACGTGTATTCTCTATAGCGTGACGGCCTAGAAACCTTACAAGCAGATGGCGTCAGGTAGAAGGATTGGGCGACAAGAAACCCTAGCCGCGGCGAGATGATGGCGTCATGCATTAAAAGGGGACGCCGTCACCTTTGTAATTCTATATATAATTTTTGATTTTTCATTCATAAAGAGAGGAACTTTTTGGTGGAACACACACACAAACCCTAGTACGAATTTCAGAACTTTTTAAGGGTTTCATACCCTTATTTCTTCCATGTTTAATTAAAGATAAGTGATCCATCAATCATTCAATATGTCTATGTGTTGTTTGATTATATCTTATGCTTGTCTTTCTTTTAACATGCTAGGCTAGGTTTATTTGTGTTTGCTTAGATCTAATGAAACCTATTTATTGATTATTAATTGAGGGTTTGTTATTAATTGTTGTTGGGTGAATGATAATCGATGTTAGGCTTAAGAAAACTGGCTAATCTCCTATATGGTAACATGCTTGAATGTCTTAAGAAACATGAATCGGACGTGTACTACGATTTTAATGGTTGTGTTTAATGCACAAGTAACTATTAAGGAGGCCATGGTTAGGATACTAAACATGTAGCCGTAGGAAGAGATAGAAGCTTATAGAGTTGGGGAAGATCACGAATGGTATTAAGGATTGCAACCCGTCACCCACGCAATTGTAACAAACTTATCAATCAATAAAAGATAGCTAGGGAGTAATGGAGTCTAAGTAAACACGTTTTCTCCTTTTAAGTTTTATCATTTTATTTTATTGTCATTTTATTTTTATTGCATTAGTAGTTTATTTGGGTTAGTTGACTAGCAACTAATTCCGCCCACTCTTCCAAAACCGAGATTTTTACTTGCTTTCCATAAAATATAAAAATACAAAAAGAATCATCCCTCACCCCTAGACCTAATTAGACTACTTTCAATCCTAACGAACACTATTCCCCGAGAGAACGATCAATCCCGCGGTACTTGCCACTACACTATACTACATCGGTCAGGTACACTGCCTGGTGGGGATTGCAAGCTTCTCAAGATCCATTGAGAGGTAAATCCTTTTGCGTAGACCGCAATCCACGCATCAAGGATCTCGAAAACCAGAAGGTTGATGCATGTAAACAGTCTCAGTCAAATCACCATGCAAGAAGGCATTCTTGACATCAAGCTGATAAACTAGCCAATGTCGAGAAAGAGCCAAACTAAGAATCGTCCGTATAGTTAGTTTAACAACTGGGCTAAAGGTCTCATCAACATCTATACCCTCAATCTGGGTACTGCCATTCGCAACAAGTCGAGCCTTGTAGCGTGTAACACCCCCAAAATAGGGTCCAGCGGAAGCATACATGCAATGGGGCGCTACGAAATTGGTATCACAACATAAGTACAAAGAATGGTTTTTGTCTTAACCTTTAGAATAAATTTCATTATCAAATACAACATTAAAAATATATTATTCAAAATAGTGCGGAAGCAAGGCCCATAAACTATTTGAAGTGGTCCCAAATGTTTATCAGAGTCGCCTATAACCATGCCCCTTGCCAAGCGCTTTCTAATAGTGAGCTATCACCTTATACCTGAAAATACATGCTAAAAGGTCAGCTTACATTGGTGAGTCCATGGAGTTTAATCAAAAGATTTAGTAGTGGACCTGATAGAGTTATTTGCTATGTGTAACTAGGGTAGATATTACCATACATTCCAACAACATTCCAATCATAATCATTCCCTATGGGCTATACGTCATAGCAAGTTGGTGCATCCACAAATCCGGGCAAAATCCCTGGCAAGTTAGAGTACCAAAGTCTGGATACAAATCCTGGCAAGTTGGGCACCAAAGTCCAGACGAGGGAGTCAACCACAATAGATCTATCGATAACATTCGCACTTTCCGCAGGAACTAATGACTTAATAGGGGGCAACTATCGAGGTGTTAAACCTTAACTAGCAAACATAGCAAACTTCAACAAAACCACAAAATAACCAAACCAATCATTTCAGTCAAACGATCAAACCTTAAGTAACCATTTCACGTATCCAAATAATCAATCGTTAAGTTTAGTTAAAACGAGCATGTATTCTCCCCCAAAATAGTTATAAAAACTGTTGAAAAAGGAGGGGCAATGAACTCACCTTAGCCACAGCAATGCAAAGATCACGACTGACATAACTGGCATCTAGAACTAATCACAACGATATCCAGAAGATTGGTACAAGGTACAGAGATAGCGTGGCCTAATATGAATATAACTATCTCAAAATATAGCTCACACAATAATCAAGTCTACAAGAGATAATGTGTCATAGTTTTCGTGGATTATTCAATTCATTACTTGTAAAAAGTTAAGTATTAATGTTTCGTGTGGTGTGGTAAGAAGACATAGACTCAGAATGCAACTCACGCCAAGAAGGAAAAAGACATCCACATACAACTCACGCCAACGAGGAATAAACATCGACATAGTCGTGAAAAATGCTAACAACGCTCAAGCTAACCAAAGAGAATCTAGACCATGACGACAACTAACCATGTAAAATAAGATAGGTAAGTTTTGGTGTTTACCCCATAATCCCAAATAGTTTATGTAAAACATCCATGTTATATAAACAAAATAAGTTTGAATTTATAATTCGAACAAAAGGCTTTTCAACTTCATAAAACATAAGTTTATATTCTTGTCGGGTTTTATAAGAATAGAAGGTTTTGAACAATAAATATAAGTTTAGAAAGTTGTATAAAATTTAGCATGACACATTCCTTTATTTACATTTCCAAGTCAACGTGACTTTAATGAAATCAGTTTTCTCAAAACAATATTTCTCGACAATTTAATAGAAAGCAAATAAAGAGTATTTATTGTTTATTAGACATTATTTCCTTATTGTATATTTGTTGTGAATCAAATATACTAAATTCGTCTGAGTCTAATATATTGTATTCGTTTCAAGTACAATAAGTCCAATTTGACCAATACCCAACGTCCAATAAATTTTAATTTGATAAATCCAATAATTATCCAATAATGTCAATATAAGTCATAATTCGAGTATTTAATCCATCAAGTGTTATTCGTGTCCAATCTCATTTATCAATCCCAATATACCCCGAAACGTACCAATGTATCAAAAGTCAAAACAATAAATCGAGTTAGTCAGATATCCGATAAATGTTAAAAACATTTTACTTCACCAAATAATTTTACCAAACGTTAAAACTGAACTTATTTTATCCTTTGTAACACTAAATGAAATCACAAGATAAGATTGTCAAACAAATTTCAAACACTCCTTACCATCCATCCAAACGTACTCAAGTCGTTTCATAATAAGCTTGACACAAGACTTGACACACTATCGGTGTCGAGGCTTAACCGGACCAAGACAACACCATTCGGGGTGTTCCTTAGTAGGATTCAATCACACTACGCGCAACACAAACCCGTGAAGACCACGCAAAATGAGCAAACGCACCCTATACACGTCTAAATCTAATCCGAACCCAAACATGACAACATCGACACCAGTAACAACAATCGTCCATATCAGAACCATAAGAAATCTGAAATCAAAACGATCCGACTCGACCATAGTCGGGTCTGACCCGGCTTGGTAATACCCACATCGAATGAACACCTTTTGTTAACTGGTTTTACCACACGAAACTAACCAAAATGTGACCTCAAACGAGTTGACTCGGCTGAGTCACTCGACCCGACCGAGTTGAGTTGACTCAGTAAATACCAAAGAAAATACCTTATTAGATCTGGTTTTATCCACAAAACATAATAACTTGTTTTTATCAAATTTGATCCACAAAAACATTGACAACAACCTTATATTCGGTTTAAATAAAACGAACAAATAAAAAGGGATAGATTGTGTATTTCGACATACCAAACTGAGAGAGAAGAGTAAGAGAGAAAAAGACGTGAGATGGAGGAGATGATGGCGGCTGTGGAGGCTGTGGTGATGTTAGCTCATAGACACGAACCAAACAAAAAGAACCTCATAACAAACCTTCGATCTTCACACTAATACTTTCAAAAACCTTTAAGAGAGAATGGAGATGGTGAAGTATAACCGCAGTTGATGGCGCGTACTCGACGGTGGAAGAGTGTTTAGGCGCGTGGTGTAGATAATCATATAGAGGGGAGCAAGGGGATGAGTTTGGTGGTGGCGGTGTGGTAATAGCAGTGGCGGTGCGGTGTTGCGGTGGCCGGAAAATATGGCCAGAGATGAAAGGAGAGGGGTGGCGGCTATAATGTGAAATGGGTATTCCAAAACCCTAAAATGAATAATGAGGGGAAATGTGTTATAAGTGATTCTTTTATAGTGAAAACCTAGGGACCTCAATATAACAACCCACAAAATCTCATCACTATCATTCCAATTACAAATACCTATAGTAGGTATTTCACAGGTAAATTTTTGCTTTTTATGTGCATTCATTACTTGCATGACTCTCTAGACCTACTCACGTATGCACACAAGCCAAATAACTCTACACACACATCCTATAAACTCCCAGTATGTCAAGCATAAGATCACAATAACACCACAATAAGTAATCTATCAATCTAACACACTAAACACATCACAAAACCCTAATGAACCCTAATTAAGCCCTAATTAGGCCTATGTGTCTCCTAAACCCTAATTGCTTATCTAAACTAGTTTGAAAGTGTTCAATGCTTATGTATGAGTTACCTTAGGCACAATAGGATATCTTAGCACCCTTAGACTCTAGTACAACCCTTTAGAGCTTAGGTACAAGTCCCTTAATGTAACACCCCCAAAATTCGTACAGCGAAAGACTTACAAGCTTTTGGGGTGCTACGGGGAATTGGTATCATCACAAGTATAGATAACAAGATATCATAGATGCAAATGTAAACAAGGTCAACGTAAGGTTAAAGTTTACATTCATCCAAAATCTTTTAGAAGGAAAACAGCCCAATAGTGTGATCAGATAAGTAACAGTAAGGTCCAGAAATAGAATATCAGAGTTTCTCGTGTTACGATTGTCTCAAGGCAATGCCTTATGATCGCCGAGATTTCAATAGCCACTAGATCATGCCATACTTAGATCTCTGATGTTGTATGTGTTTCAGGAATTGTTGATCAGACGCAGTGCTTCTAGTGCTTTTGACCAATCTTTGTGAGAGAAGTTAGTTATCATGGACTATTTATATAAAAGGTGGTCATCTTTGCTGCGTAAGATTCATAGGTAATTATAATATAGTAGAAATTTCATTATCGGTTTGTATCCTGGATATATTACGGCTTATATGTGATAATCAATAATAACATAGGTTTGTGCATTAGGTTACATGCATAAGATTTCAATTCACCGACCGCTAACGTCATATTATGAAACATGGGATTTATAGCACTGTTAATGTGATGATGGGGTGGTCTATATGGAGTTGGGCCGCCTTCATCTCAGAGCGTCACAGTCGGGATACAGCAAGGAACGCACAGCCTTGTTGGCGCCCGAATTCTAGGCCGCAGCAAGAGTCTATTCCAAACTAGGGTTAAGATCCGCCCTAGTTCAAGGTCAACGTCTACTTTTCGTCTATCCTAAAACTAGTCTCACAATAAGCAAGAACAAAATAGTAGCAGGTTCCAAAAACGGACAGCATGTATGCGTCTCCCCCAAAATGTAGGAAAAACCATTAAAATGCGAGTAAAAGTGGGCTATGAACTCACCTCGAATGTAAGCAGCAGAAATTCAAGATACGATACGTAAATAGCAAGAAGAAAGCAGGCTAAGACTTCACAGCAACTATGACTGTCGCCGATACCAATAGTATATACTATATAGAATCAACTTAATAATACACTCTCGAAATTTAATTACTTCCCGTTAATCCCCGATCTAATTTCCATTTATTTTCGAAAGAAGTAATTTTCCCCCTTTTTTGAAAAGTTTTAGTTATCGCTTGTACTACGGTTCGGATATCAGTTTGGTATGGGTACTAGAGACACGAAGTCTTGACTCGAGTGAAATCACGGCCAAATAACTCATCAAATAACTATCATATCGCATATACCAATAATTTAACTCTCAACGGCATATATCACGAAAGGTCAAATAATCACATAGCACGTAGTAGCATTTAAAATGCATATAAGGGCGCCCGCCGCGCGGGTTGGGAAGGCCATCAAATAGCACACAAAAGGTCAAAGTCAAAATGTAATACCTTATGGATTGGATAAGTAATCGTACGAATGGTCGACGGCTTATCAAATTCGTCAAGCGTTGATAAGTCCAGACCATTTGTTGACTTACTTATTAGCCCTTAAGTTATATCATTAGGCCATAGGATGCATTTTTCGTTAACATGTCGCTTAAATATTCCTTATTGGCTCCTATTTGGGGCTCCCGTCAGTTCCCGATAAGGTCCCAACAACGATATTAATGACCTCGTTATCGAGAGAGATAATCCGAGACTTTACTCCAAAATAAGGTTTAAGCTTATTTCATTACGCAATAGAAAATTAATAAGCCTTTGGAGCTTGCTTAGGCCGTGTGCTCGAATATTATAATTCGCATCGATAGTTTTTATTTGTTTTGAACCCCATTAGGATGCCTTTTTTCAAATGACTTTTCCCGTTATTAACTCCGTAATATGAATGGTCGTTATATATTTTATTAAATAAAGTTCCCGATAAAATATTAATCTACTTAATAGTTATAGTTATCGTCACGTTATTTGATTTAATTTATTACTTACCTATTTATTATAATTAGTTAGGAACATAAAGTATCTACATAGTTTACACACCACCACACACATATAATATTATACTTTATATATATAAAGTCTTATATACCTATATAGTATTATGATAGTAGTATAGTATATATATTATATATATATTATATTAAGGCTAGTTATATATTTAGTATATATAATATATATATATATATAGTATTAAACTATATTATATAAGTAACGTTTAGCGTAATAAATATATTTAAACCGAATTAGTTATTTATTCAAGTCCACGTGTCCGAGTCATGACTTCCCGGTCCACATAACTAGTCCAAGTCCAAAGTTTCATGTAACGGCATTGTTGAAGCCAACCAAGACTAGGGAGTCAAGGCGACCTCAACTTGCACCAAATAACGTCATAAAATAATACCAATCCAATAATATATCCCGATATCCAATCACACTTTCCAAACTTCAATAACGCGAGGCTGTCTACGGCTCTCGTACTAACCTATCTCCGTCATTCTAAAAGTTCACAACCTTATAACTCCGAATATTCATAACCAAGCTTTCCATTTCAATACACCATCACAATAAACGTTAGTCCACAATAAAATATATACACATAACAATTAATTCACAAATAATTATATACCCACGTATCACATTATAACATGAATTCCATTTATTTCCTTACCGACAAACCTTTTCGATATTACAACCCTTATGTATATATTTCTATTATTATCCAACAAATATAATCCATGTTTATTATATTTCGTCAATGTCTACGTCTATAATATATTTCGATAACTTAACAAAAATATTTTGCGTTAACTCCATCTTTTTACGTATACCACACTAACCAAGCTCTCGTATAACCATTTAGTCTCAAAACAACAAATAAATATATATTACCGAGACCAAGGGTCTCGGCTCAATTTAATTCGAGCCACAACAAGTATGCCGAGACCAAGAGGGTCTCGGCTTGGGCTTTCTTGGCGAGGCCGAGCCGCACCAACGAGCCAAACGCACCCTAAATGGGTCTCGGCTAGGACTCGAGCAACAACAACATCAATAACACCTCAAGAATCAATTCCAAGCATACCAAATCAATTAAACCTTAACCAAAACATCTACCAAGCATCAAATATCAAAAAGGAACCCAAGAAACAATCAAACTCGTGGGTTTGACCCACGGTTTGACCACGACCGAGTCATATTCACACCCAAATCGCTTCCATTCGATTACAAACGTGACCAAAGTATGAAATATCAATAAACCCATAAATTTTTATACCCAAATCAAGAAAACCCTCGGGTTTGACCCGTCAAAAGTCAACCCAACGAATAAAAATTCGTTTCCTTACCTTTACACACGTAGATCTATAAAAGTGGTGGTGGGAAATGGTGGTGGTGGTGTTTATACGCGACGGTGGAAATCGAATAGGGTCTTGGGGTGGTTTTCGTGGCNGTATGATAGCTATTATTGTACGAGAATTCGGCTAAGGGTAAATACTTCTCCCAGCCTTTTCCGAAATCAATCACGCAAGCACGAAGCATATCCTCCAACGTTTGGATGGTTCTCTCACTTTGACCATCGGTTTAGGGATGATAGGCGGTACTCATATCGAGTCGAGTCCCTAAAGCTGTTTGGAGTGACTGCCAAAAAGTTGACGTAAAACGACTATCACGAATCCGAAATGATGGACAAAGGTACACCGTGACGGGAAACAATCTCCTTCACGTAAAGTCGAGCGAGCTTATCAATACTATCACTCTCGCTAATCGCAAGGAAGTGAGCAGACTTCGTTAAACGATCGACAATTACCCAGATAGCGTCACAATCGCTAGCTGTTCTTGGTAACTTAGTGATAAAGTCCATGGTAATCCTTCCCCATTTCCAAACAGGTATCTCAGGCTGAATCAACAATCCTGACGGTTTCTGATGTTCGGCCTTAACTCTAGAACATGTTAGGCATTTGCTGACATATAGAGCCACGTCAGCTTTCATGTTCGGCCACCAATAAAGTTTCTTCAAGTCATGATACATCTTATCAGCTCCAGGATGGATAGAGTATTTTGATTTATGCGACTCATGCATAATCAACTCACAAATTCCCCCATATAGTGGTATCCAACTCCTTTCTCCAAAGCATAAGATTCCATCCTTACGCTTTGCGAAACCATTCTTGCTCTCTACCATCCCGTAGATGTTTTCGGCTGGTCGATTTTCATTCTTTAGCGCTTCAGCTTGAGCGGCTAATATCTGAGACGGTAGTGGTGAGTTGATCGTCATTCCCAGGGATCTAACTCTCAACAACGGAATTCTCTCTTTCCTGCTAAGGGCATCTGCCACTACGTTGGCTTTCCCGGGGTGATAACGAATCTCACAATCATAATCGTTAAGTAACTCTACCCACCTACGTTGTCTCATATTCAACTCCTTTTGATTCAAGATATGCTGCAAACTCTTATGATCCGTATACACGACGCACTTGGTGCCATATAAGTAGTGTCTCCAAATCCTAAGGGCAAACACTACGGCTCCTAACTCTAAGTCATGCGTGGTGTAATTCTTCTCGTGCTTCTTAAGCTGTCTAGAGGCATAAGCTATTACCTTCTCTCGTTGCATCAAAACTGCTCCCAAACCTTTGTGTGAAGCGTCGCAATACACGACAAAGTCTTCACTACCTTCAGGTAGGGCTAGTATAGGCGCACTACACAGCTTTTCTTTTAGCAATTGGAACGCTTCCTCCTCCTTTTCTCCCCATTCATACTTAACACCTTTTTGAGTCAACTTAGTTAGCGACTTGGCTATCTTAGAGAATCCCTCAATGAATCTCCGGTAATAACCCGCTAGACCTAAGAATTGACGAACTTCTGATGGGGTTGTTGGAGCGGTCCATTCTTTAATGGCCTCAATCTTCGAAGGATCCACATGTACTCCTTCGCTATCTATCACATGACCCAAAAATTGCACCTTTGGAATCCAAAATTCACACTTCGAGAATTTGGCATACAGTTGCTCTTGCCTCAATAACTCCAAAATGATTCTCAAATGCTCCTCATGTTCCTCCTTACTCTTGGAGTAAATTAGGATATCGTCTATGAATACTATCACAAACTTATCCAAGTACGGCTTACACACGCGGTTCATAAGGTCCATGAATACAGCAGGCGCGTTGGTTAAACCAAACGGCATCACTTGGAACTCATAATGCCCGTAGCGTGTTCTAAACGCAGTCTTAGGGATATCTTCTTCTCGAACCCTAAGTTGGTGGTATCCTGATCTCAAATCTATCTTCGAATAGATACTCGACCCTTGAAGCTGATCGAATAAGTCGTCGATCCTAGGCAAAGGGTATCGGTTCTTGACTGTTAGCTTGTTCAACTCTCGATAGTCGATACACATGCGAAACGATCCATCCTTCTTCTTCACGAACAACACCAGGGCTCCCCATGGTGACGAACTTGGTCGTATAAATCCCTTCTCCGTCAACTCCGTCAATTGCTTTGACAATTCCTCCAATTCAGAAGGAGCGAGCCGATAAGGTGCGCGAGCTACAGGAGCAGCGCCAGGCATCAACTCAATCTGAAACTCTACTTGTCTCTTAGGCGGAAGTTCGGGCAATTCGTCTGGGAATACCTCCGGAAAATTTCTAACAATGGGTACATCCTCAATACTCTTCTCGCTCTTCTTCTTCTCTTCCACTTTCTTGCTAGAAATTTGAGCCATAAAAAGGTAACAACCTGTTTCGACTAACTTTGGTATTTTAGTACAAGAGATGACACTCAACCGGGAAGGATATCCACGGTCGCCTCGATCTCCTTGTATACTCAATACCTCCTTACCATAAGGCACTCGCACAACCTTCTCGTCGCATACTATATTCGCACGATACTTCGACAACCAATCCATCCCAATAATGACGTCAAAACTTCCTAGTGTGACCGGTAACAGGTCTATATTAAACGGGCGGTTAAGGAAATTCAACGTGCATCCATCTAACGTGAAATACATCATGAACACTACTCAATTCCTGAGGTAACTCCAATCGATAAGCCACCGGTCCAATCCTATCTAGGATGGTAAACGGACCAATGTAGCGGGGGTTAAGCTTTCCACGTTTGCCAAAACGTATCACGCCTTTCCAAGGGGAGATCTTTAGCATGACTCGGTCTCCGACTTGGAACTCTAGGGGCTTACATCTCTTATCGACATAACTTTTCTGACGGTCTCGAGCAGTCTTTAAATGTTCACGAATTCGAATGATCTTCTCGGTAGTCTCCTGAATGAGTTCGGGGCCTGTAAGTTGACTTTCACCAACTTCTGCCCAGCAAACGGGTGAACGGCATTTTCGGCCATACAACGCCTCAAATGGTGCGGCCTTAATGCTGGTATGATAGCTATTATTGTACGAGAATTCGGCTAAGGGTAAATACTTCTCCCTGCCTTTTCCGAAATCAATCACGCAAGCACAAAGCATATCCTCCAACGTTTGGATGGTTCTCTCACTTTGACCATCGGTTTGGGGATGATAGGCGGTACTCATATCGAGTCGAGTCCCTAAAGTTGTTTGGAGTGACTGCCAAAAAGTTGACGTAAAACGAATATCACGATCCGAAATGATGGACAAAGGCACACCGTGACGGGAAACAATCTCCTTCACGTAAAGTCGAGCGAGCTTATCAATACTATCACTCTCACTAATCGCAAGGAAGTGGGCAGACTTCGTTAAACGATCGACAATTACCTAGATAGCGTCACAACCGCTAGCTGTTCTTGGTAACTTAGTGATATAGTCCATGGTAATCCTTTCCCATTTCCAAACAGGTATCTCAGGCTGAATCAACAATCCTGACGGTTTCTGATGTTCGGCCTTAACTCTAGAACATGTTAGGCATTTGCTGACATATAGAGCCACGTCAGCTTTCATGTTCGGCCACCAATAAAGTTTCTTCAAGTCATGATACATCTTATCAGCTCCAGGATGGATAGAGTATTTTGATTTATGCGACTCATGCATAATCAACTCACGAATTCCCCCATATAGTGGTATCCAACTCCTTTCTCCAAAGCATAAGATTCCATCCTCACGCTTTGCGAAACCATTCTTGCTCTCTACCATCCCATAGATGTTTTCGGCTGGTCGATTTTCATCCTTTAGCGCTTCAGCTTGAGCGGCTAATATCTGAGACGGTAGTGGTGAGTTGATCGTCATTCCCAGGGATCTAAGTCTCAACAGCGGAATTCTCTCTTTCCTGCTAAGGGCATCTGCCACTACGTTGGCTTTCCCGGGGTGATAACGAATCTCGCAATCATAATCGTTAAGTAACTCTACCCACCTACGTTGTCTCATATTCAACTCCTTTTGATTCAAGATATGCTGCAAACTCTTATGATCCGTATACACGACGCATTTGGTGCCATATAAGTAGTGTCTCCAAATCCTCAGGGCAAACACTACGGCTCCTAACTCTAAGTCATGCGTGGTGTAATTCTTCTCGTGTTTCTTAAGCTGTCTAGAGGCATAAGCTATTACCTTCTCTCGTTGCATCAAAACTGCTCCCAAACCTTTGTGTGAAGCGTCGCAATACACGACAAAGTCTTCACTACCTTCAGGTAGGGCTAGTATAGGCGCACTACACAGCTTTTCTTTTAGCAATTGGAACGCTTCCTCCTCCTTTTCTCCCCATTCATACTTAACACCTTTTTGAGTCAACTTAGTTAGCGACTTGGCTATCTTAGAGAATCCCTCAATGAATCTCCGGTAATAACCCGCTAGACCTAAGAATTGACGAACTTCTGATGGGGTTGTTGGAGCGGTCCATTCTTTAATGGCCTCAATCTTCGAAGGATCCACATGTACTCCTTCGCTATCTATCACGTGACCCAAGAATTGCACCTTTGGAATCCAAAATTCACACTTCGAGAATTTGGCATACAGTTGCTCTTGCCTCAATAACTCCAAAATGATTCTCAAATGCTCCTCATGTTCCTCCTTACTCTTGGAGTAAATTAGGATATCGTCTATGAATACTATCACAAACTTATCCAAGTACGGCTTACACACGCGGTTCATAAGGTCCATGAATACAGCAGGCGCGTTGGTTAAACCAAACGGCATCACTTGGAACTCATAGTGCCCGTAACGAGTTCTAAACGCGGTCTTAGGGATATCTTCTTCTCGAACCCTAAGTTGGTGGTATCCTGATCTCAAATCTATCTTCGAATAGATACTCGACCCTTGAAGCTGATCGAATAAGTCGTCGATCCTAGGCAAAGGGTATCGGTTCTTGACCGTTAGCTTGTTCAACTCTCGATAGTCGATACACATGCGAAACGATCCATCCTTCTTCTTCACGAACAACACCGGGGCTCCCCATGGTGACGAACTTGGTCGTATAAATCCCTTCTCCGTCAACTCCGTCAATTGCTTTGACAATTCCTCCAATTCAGAAGGAGCGAGCCGATAAGGTGCGCGAGCTACAGGAGCAGCGCCAGGCATCAACTCAATCTGAAACTCTACTTGTCTCTTAGGCGGAAGTCCGGGCAATTCGTCTGGGAACACATCCGGAAAATCTCTAACAATGGGCACATCCTCAATACTCTTCTCGCTCTTCTTCTTCTCTTCCACTTTCTTGCTAGAAATTTGAGCCATAAAAAGGTAACAGCCTTTTTCGACTAACTTTGGTATCTTAGTACAAGAGATGACACTCAACCGGGAAGGATATCCGCGGTCGCCTCGATCTCCTTGTATACTCAATACCTCCTTACCATAGGGAACTCGCACAACCTTCTCGTCGCATACTATATTCGCACGATACTTCGACAACCAATCCATCCCAATAATGACGTCAAAACTTCCTAGTGGGACCGGCAACAGGTCTATATTAAAAGGGCGATTAAGGAAATTCAACGTGCATCCACGGATAATAGTGCTTATTCTCTCAATATTCCCATTGGCTAACTCTACATCATAGTCGGTTCCTAGAGGCATCGGGGCTATTCCTAATAGAGGCATAAATGTAATGGACACGAAACTTCTATCGGCACCCGTATCGAAAAGTATGGAAGCATAGCGATTGTTGAGAAGGAACGTACCCGTGACGACGTTCGGATCCTCCCTGAACTCCTTGCCAACCGCGTACACTCTCCCTTGAGCTGCTTCCACTTCCACTTTCACTTGCGGAGCCTCAATAGCTTGCATAGCACGACTTCCTCCTGCTCCTTGGTGCCCTTGCTGATACCCCGTATTTCCATTACTTCGGTACCCCCGATTCCCTCCATTCCCAACATTACCAACACCCAACGACTCACGACACTCGTTCCTGTAGTGTCCCTTCTTACCACATCCAAAGCAGGTAATATTAGCCTTCCAATCATTTCCTGGTGTGACTTGTGCCATAGCCAGGGGTCGGGATCTACAATCCTTAGCAAGATGTCCTGGCTTTGCACAGTTTCTACATATCACACCACAACGTCCTTCATGATGACGGTTGCATCTTCTACACCAGGGTTTACTCCCTCCAGTGTTCTTCTGTTCTCCATTACCCATAGCATAAGCCTTAGCAGTCTCCTGTCGTTTGTTAGGCCTGTCATGTCCCTTGGCATGGTCATTCCTCTTCCTCTTATCTTTCTTCCCTTTCTCAGCATTCTCCAACACGATGGAATCCACCAAACTCTGAGCTAGTGACATAGCCTCATGCAGATTTGCAGGCCTTGCTGCAATCACATCATTCCTTGTTGCTAGAGGCAAACCATCCGTGTAACGCTCAATCTTGAGGGCTTCAGTTTTGACCATGTCAGGGCAAAGCAACGACAATTCTTGATATCGACGGTTGTAAGTCGTCATATCATATCCCTTCACTTTATGGTTCCAAAACTCAATCTCCAACTTCTTGATCTCATTCCTTGGGCAATAGGTCTTAACCAACAGCTCCTTAAGTTGCTCCCAAGTCATACCATATGCAACTTCATCTCCAACAGACTTACGATAGTTATTCCACCAAGTCAACGCTTCATCCTTAAAAGTGAACGTTGAAAACTTCACTTTCTCATTCTCAGCACAGTTACTGACGGTAAACACCGATTCAGTCTTTTCTATCCATCTCACCAAGTACACAACTCCTTCAGTTCCACAGAAATCGATAGGGCCACAAGTACGGAACTCTTTGTAGTTACAACCAGGCGTTCGGATAGGTAGTGGAATTCCAACAGAGGTATTGGAGTGGTTCGATTCCGCTAACAGTTCGGCAACTCGCTGATTCAAAAGCTGATTGATCATATCCTGATCGACCGTAGGAGTGTTAGGCGGAAAGTGACCATTGTCACCCTGGACTTCAACATTTGGGTTTTGGGCATTGTGATTGGTGGCGTCATGGTGATCGGGTGTGGGAGTTTCAGCATTTCGTTGAGGACGTCGTCCTCGACGACCAGTAGCAACCAGAGCAGGGCTAGTTCGAGTAGACCTGACAGGGTTTCGTCATGGAGCCATCAATCTGAATTCACGACACAAGTTTCCATAAGATTCCCACAACACAATCATAACGTCCGATAGCAGAGTCAATAATCAATAGATAGAATATCAATGAAATACCAATCACAATTAAGCCACAACCCATAGAATATCAAAATACGAATACGAAAGGCACATTCATTCATTAAGAAAAGAGTC
>LBNU01017105.1:112448-161216 GCA_014162995.1 Artemisia annua | reverse complement strand
ATACGGGTGTAAAACAATGGGTTAATCCTAATGCCTCTTATCATGTAGTAAATCTTAACTACACGAATGTAGTCTCACTTGTGGATTTGAGATGGTCCTAACGCAAGTTCTAGAATCTAAATACTACCGGTACTCACATCATAGCACCAAAGATGGATGCTTTTCCTACCAATTCTAGGGGCGAACCTCACATATTTGGGGTGGAAAAAATTTTTTAGTGGTACGGTTTTGTGCTAGTCATACAATTTCCTATCCATGAGACGCTCATTAAGATCAAGGTTTCACTTCTAAATGTTGTAAAAAAATTTAAATTGGCGCTAAAATTGCCCTAACAAATATTTCTCTTGGTTTTATTACAAATTTACTATCAAACAAAGCAAAACATCAAGCACAGGTATATTCTCAACGGTGCTTTCATTTACCCCCCTTACACTTAAACCGAACATTGTCCCCAATGTTCAAATAAAAGACGTAAAAGTAAATAAGTTGAAAGAATGAAATCAAATACTCCCCTGAATCATTTGTTGTGGATAATGATGTAAAATGGTTAGATCTTCTTCCAGGATAGACGAACGTTCAAAGCTTCCCTTCCAAAATAATAAACGTCTTCTTATAAAAAATAACCTGATAACCTGAAAAAGATAAAGGCCAACCTAGCGTAAAATCGGCGGTAAAATCTACATAAAAGGATATAATGCTTGTGGAATGAATATTTTTGCAGAATTCCTGGAGATTATAAGTTAAATAATTGACAAAACTTTTTAAGTTTCCGGAAAAATACAAAACTTTCAAATTGCAGAAAATTATAACCTGACGCCGTCAGATGTTATGCCTGACGCCGTCAGAAAGTTCTGACAGAATTCTCATGTTAAGCTTCCGGGAAAAATTCTGGAAAATCTAAATCTTACTTCCTGGAATTCCTCCAAAAATTCATTATGACTCGATACAAGCATTTGACTAAAAAAAATACTAATATGTAGGTTAATTTCGTTGTTATGATTCATGTCCATTCGTTCTAAATAAACCGATTTAGATTTCCCTTACACTTAGCTTTTGCAAAATACCTTTATATGTAGTTAAGACGAAGTTAAAAACAAAATAAAGCATTTTCACAATTTAGTTTGAAGCATGAATCAATAATCAAGAAATATAACTTACATACGGAAACAAATAAAATCAAATAAACACACAAAAATAAACAAAACATGGGTTGCCTTCCAAGAAGCGCTTTTCTTTATTTACGAGTCTTGTAGCTAGACTCAAAGTCACCGTACGTTACGTGACTTCATCGTTGGTCACGGTTCCTAAGTCATCCTCTTTTCCAGTTTTGTACTCGGGCCCTAAGTTTAAACAATTCTTATAGAAACCGAAAATCCTTTTCATGACATAGTCTACTCCCCTACGTCTATCCTCATCATTCCTATAGTAAACCGCTTGTTTGAGCTCCTTTTCAACGTTTGACAAGTGTTGGTATTGCTCTATCTTATACGGCATTTGGTAGTTCACCTCATCGGTCTCATCCTTAAATGTGACTATCCCTAAGGAAGGTTCATGAGTCATTCTAGAGACCTCGATAAATGGTTTGCCTAAGACTACTTGGGTCACACTTGCATCGATTATTGGGCGGATATGTTCTACAATCACAAACTCGGTGACATAGGTAAAGTTTCCTATATAAACCGGTAATCCTTTAACTCTTCCCGTGAAGTTACTAATCCATCCTTTATCGGGAAACACTCTATACCCTAGTTGACTTTTCATTATCAAATTGTATTGAGCTCTAGTCATGATGTTAAGGGGTGATCTAGGGTCAATGTACGCTTTCCAAATATGTTGAGATTATATGGATCGCCCATCTTGAAAATTGGGTTACCTAGGATGTATGGGGTCTCGGAGTCATCGAATAGGTTCTTATGATATGCTCGCTCCTCCTTAGTTGGTAACTTCTTGAAGAAGTCTTCTTCTTCTACTACTTCTTCTATCTTCCTATCATTCAATATTTCCTTAACATCATCCTTTGATTCGTTATCATTCTCACTCCTATCAATTGGTCTAATGGTCACAACGTTGACGAAGTGGACATGTTTGGATGAAGAAGGGTCTTTGACTTGGGGTCCACTATTAGTGTTTCTAGCGTCCTTTTGTGGGGGTGATAGCACTTGGTTGTTGAGGACTTTCAACAAATTGTCAATCTTATTGGTCATCTCTACTTGTTGTTGATTAAACTCGGACGTGAATTTAGCTATACGAGCTTCTTGAGATGCCATAAAATTTGACATCAATCCTTCAAAATTGTTGGTACTACCATAATTGTTGGAAGGATTGTTGTTGAAAATACGGTTTGAGGAATTACCGTTGGGTTGAAACCGGTTAGGTGGGTTGGAAGAATTGTTTTGGGGTGCGTTTTGATTTGACTTCCACCTAAGGTTGGGGTGATTTTTCCATGAGGGGTTATATGAATCTCCATAAGGGTTTGGCTCGGGTTTGAAAGTGTACCACTTATCTCCCGCTCCGTCGGTACGCGTGGATGCGTAGTCCGCAAAAGCTTGTTCGGGGAGTTCCATGCAATCACGAGTGTCGTGGGGACCACTACATAATTCGCACGAAGAAGTGATTTTGTTCACTTGGCTTGAAGGTTTAGGAGCTTCGTAGGATTTCATGAGAAACTTGACTTGGTCTTCAAGTTCTATGATCCTACGGTCGGAAGTGCTTGAATTATTCGAAGGCAAAGATATTGCCTTGACCGTTTTATTCAAATCACGGGGATCATTCCAACTTTCGTTGTCATATAGAGCAAGATCTTCTAGGAGATCCCATGATTGTTCCGCACTTAGATCACGTAGCTTGCCACCGGCCGCTTGGTCAATGGTTTGCCTCGTGTGGAGATTGATGTGGTCATAGAAGATTTGGACTTGGAGCCAAAGGTCTATGCCATGATGAGGGACTTTTTGGAGTAAGTCCTTGAATCGAGTCCATGCCTCGTAGAGGGTTTCGCCTTGGCGTTGTTGGAACGCCAAGATATCATTCCTTAGCTTGGTAGTTCTCCCCGGTGGGAAAAATTGAGCAAGGAAACGAGTTGTGAGATCGTCCCAAGAGGTGATGGATCCTGCGGGAAGTCGCTCAAGCCATTGACTAGCTTGGTCCCGTAGAGAGAATTGGAAGAGACGCAATCGGGTCGTCTCTCGAGTTGCAACATCAAGGTCTATGGAATCTACGATTTTGAGGAAATCCTTGAGATGTTGGTTTGGATCTTCGGAACGAAGTCCATGGAATGCGCATCCGCTTTGCACCAACCGGATGGTGTCGGATCGCAAGGGAGTGACATTGGCTCCTTGAGTGAGCTCAATGGTGTTTCGATAGCCAAGGTGGCTAGGTCGGGAATACTCTCCTAAGGTGCGGGGTCTAGGAGGTTGGTTTGGTTGTGGTGGGTGGTTTGGTTGAATTAGGTTGTTGGGATCAAGGATGTTACCACCTTCCATGATGGCGGATGGTAAAGATTACGAACAAAAACACGAAGAAAAAGATAGACTAAAGAAAATCCTAGAAAAAGAAAATAAAAATCTCACTAGAAAGGAATCTAGTGAGTAGACCTAAAGAAATAAAAATTCTACCTAAACAATAACTATTCCCCGGCAGCGGCGCCAAAAACTTGATGCGTGGTTTTGTGACCTTACAACAGGTTTTACCTCTCGAGGGATCTCAAGAGGCTTACAACCCCACCAGGCAGTGTACCTGACCGATGTAGTATAGGATAGTGGTAAGTACGGGGGATTGATCGTTCTCTCACAGGGAATAGTGTTCGTTAGGATAGAAAAGCTACTCTAATAGGTCTAAGGGTGGAAGGAAGATTCTTTTTTGTATTTTTATATTTTTATGAATGCAAGTAAAATCTCGGTTTTTAGAGGAAGGGCGGAATTAGTTGCTAGTCAACTAACCCAAGTTTACTACTTATGCAAATTAAAATAAAATAAATATCTAAACTATTGTGGTTGTGAAAACAATATGGAGAAAGTTGTGTTTACTTATATTTCATTACTCCCTAACTATCTTTTGCCGGTTAATTGATATGCGTGTTACTTGTGTGGATGAAGGGTGTATTCCTAATAACTCATGGAGTGGCATACATATCTCTCCAATTCTATGAGCTCTTATCTCGCCCTATGCCATGCACGGCACAACCATAGGGGTTGTAAACAGTGGCTCATGCATTAAATACTACCTTAATAGCCTAGTATGCCTTGGCTACATGTTTCCCAAGACGTTCAAGCACGTTACCATAAAGGAGGTTGGCCTGTTTTCTTGAGCCTAACATTGATGGAACAATCATCCCAACAAACAACAACACACACCAATCAATCAATAATTAATACTTAGGTTTCATTAGATCTAAGCAAACACTAAAGAATTTAGCTACACATGTTAATTAAAAGACAATCAAAAGAGATAATCAACCAACACATAGACATACTGATTGAATCAAAGTGAAGACTTATCTTTAATTAAGCATGAGGGTTCCAAGGGTTGGAAACCCTAAAAAGTACAAAAAATTCGTCTTTAGGGTTTGCCCTAAAAGTTCTCCACAAAGTTCCACATTAATGAATGAAAATTAGAAAACTATATATAGATTTTACACTCTGACGGCGTCAGGTTATAAGGGTTGACGCCGTCAGCTCGCCGCCAATAGTTTTCTCGGATGGCCTAGATCCACTTCTGACACCGTCACCTTATAAAACCTTCCGGGCCGTCACTCTTTAACTTTACTCCTGACGGCCTACGTTTCCTAACACCTGACGGCGTTAGGTGTTAAATCCCAAATTTTCTCTGGCCCTTCATTTGAAAATTGATTTCCACTCCTTTGTCAAGACTTTCTGACGGCGTCACCTTGTGACTTCTGACGCCGTCAGGTTGTAAATCTTCATCTTTTGAGACTTTGTCGTTTTCTTCACTTTTATGCTCCAAAAACGTCCGAATATGCATGTTTTCCAGAATTCCTCTCAAAAGTACCTAAAATGACAAAAGGAACGATTTAGGGCAATATTTGATCACATTTATACGAATTAGGGCTTAAATGACCCCCTAAAAGCGTAACACTTTTCGTCTCATCAAATACCCTTACACTTGAGATTTGCTTGTCCTCAAGCAAATGAGCTTTTATTCCAATCAAAATATGAGTTAGGGGTCATTTAACACGAATATAAAAGTAATTACAACAAATAGTTATTAGACCCTAATCATAACAAGCACGGAAATCATACACTAGCACCTCACAAATAGTGTTTGGATTCTCACATCTCTCAAATGTCATAAAGTTTATATCTCATAAATGGAAACGGAAAATAACACTCACTACCTGTCATAGCAAATAGATTACCATAGGCTTGGGAAAGGATCAATTACTCCTCCACTAGGCGTAAGCACCTAAGATAAACTATCAAAGAGGGCTTTATAAAGGGTTGTAACGTAAGGTGTAGGGATATGATAACACGGTTTGGTTGGAATAAAGGGTATTTTAGTGGTGGCGAGTTAATTATCATGATCAAATACATGCACTCTACATCGTTGCTTAAGTCAAGACTCGACTCAATCTTAGTCTAAAAATGAAATAACAAAAACTAAAAAGGAACATAAAAGGAAACGGGATGGTAGTCCGTATGTTTTTCTTCTTTCTTTTTCATATTTTTTTTTATTTTTCTTGATTTTTCGATTTTTTTTTCATACACTCTTGCCCTACCATCCAAAATAATACATCATAGGGGATTTGCATTCCCCTTACACTTGAATCTTTACATAACTTTACAATCACTATTCTAATGACTCGAATTAAGATAATCGAAAAACTTGGAGTACTTTTTAAATATTTAGCACGTATGGGGGTAATAATGTTGTTCTTCCCCATTACTTCATTACACTAGTACTTTACCCATGAGTCCCAATCGTCCCAAAACAATATGTACAAGGATATGACTTAACTTAGCAACCATGTAATTGACCGGATAATTAACTAAGGGTTTAACAAATGTTTTCACAATAATGCACCAAAGGTGGGTGCATACAAGGTAGGCTAAGGCGATTTGGGTGTACATTTAGTGGGGTGTAAACAAATTCTCACTTTGAGTAAGATGCTCAAAGGTCGAAACGAAAGGATAGGCTCGGAGGGGTGTACTAGGGGTATCGTGTACCAAAAATGGATACAACGCAAAGGGTGTGGGAGAATTACTTGACCAATGAAGTCAATGTAATTATAACAAATATACGGGTGTAAAACAATGGGTTAATCCTAATGCCTCTTATCATGTAGTAAATCTTAACTACACGAATGTAGTCTCACTTGTGGATTTGAGATGGTCCTAACGCAAGTTCTAGAATCTAAATACTACCGGTACATACATCATAGCACCAAAGATGGGTGCTTTCCCTACCAATTCTAGGGGCGAACCTCACATATTTGGGGTGGAAAAATTTTTAGTGGTACGGTTTTGTGCTAGTCATACAATTTCCTATCCATGATACGCTCATTAAGATCAAGGTTTCACTTCTAAATGTTGTAAAAAATTTTAAATTGGCGCTAAAATTGCCCTAACAAATATTTCTCTTGGTTTTATTACAAATTCACTATCAAACAAAGCAAAACATCAAGCGTAAGTGTATTCTCAACGGTGTCTTCATTTACCCCCTTACACTTAAACCGAACATTGTCCCCAATGTTCAAATAGAAGACGTAAAAGTAAATAAAATGAAAGAATGAAATCAAATACTCCCCTGAATCGTTTGATTTGGATAATGAGGTAACATGGTTAGATCTTCTTCCAAGAAAGACGAACGCTCAAAGCTTCCCTTCCAAAATAATAGACGTCTTCTTGTCCAAAATAACCTGTTAACCTGAAAAAGATAAAGGCCAACCTCGCATAAAATCGGCGGTAAAATCTATATACTAGGATATAATGCTTGTGGAACGAATATTTTGCAGAATTCCTGGAGATTATAAGTTAAAGAATTGACAAAAATTTTTAGGTTTCCGGAAGAAATACAAAACTTTCAAAAATTGCAGAAAATTTTAACCTGACGCCGTCAGGTGTTATGCCTGACGCCGACAGAATGATCTGACAGAATTCTCATGTTAAGTTTCTGGAAAAATTCTGGAAAAACTAGATCTTACTTCCTGGGATTCCTGCAAAAATTCATTATGACTCGATACAAGCATTTGACTCAAACAAATACTAATATGTATGTTAATTTACATTGTTATGATTCATGTTCATTCGTTCTTTATAAACCGATTTAGATTTCCCTTACACTTAGCTTTTGCAAAATACCTTTATATGTAGTTAAGACGAAGTTAAAAACAAAATAAAGCATTTTCACAATTTAGTTTGAAGCATGAATCAATAACAAGAAATATAACTTACATACGGAAACAAATAAAATCAAATAAACAAACAAACAAACACAAAGCATGGGTTGCCTCCCAAGAAGCGCTTTTCTTTATTAACGAGTCTTGTAGCTAGACTCAAAGTCACCGTACATTACGTGACTTCGTCGTTGGTCACGGTTCCTGAGTCATCCTCTTTTCCGGTTTTGTATTCCGGTCCTAATTTCAAACAATCCTTATAGAAACCGAATATTCTTCCCATGACATAGTCTACTCCCCTACGTCTATCCTCATCGTTCCTATAGTAAACCGCTTGTTTGAGCTCCTTTTCAACATTGGACAAGTGTTGGAATTGCTCTATCTTATATGGCATTTGGTAGTTCACTTCGTCGGTCTCATCCTTAAATTTAACTATTCCTAAGGAAGGTTCATGAGTCATTCTAGAGACCTCGATAAATGGCTTGCCTAAAACTACTTGGGTTACACTTGCGTCGACTATTGGGCGGATATCTTCTACAATCACAAAGTCGGTGACATAGGTAAAGTTTCCTACATAAACCGGTAATCCCTTAACTCTCCCCGTGAAGTTACTAATCCATCCCTTATCGGGGAGCACCCTATACCTAAGTTGGTTTTTCATTATCAAATTGTATTGGGCTCTAGTCATGATGTTTATGGGCGATCTAGGGTCGATGTAAGCTTTCCATATATGCAAATGTCCGATGTTGCATGGTATGTTGAGATTAGAAGGATCGCCCACTTTGATAATCGGGTTACCTAGGAAGTATGGGGTCTCGGAGTCATCGAATAGATTCTTATGATATGCTCGCTCTTCCCTAGTTGGTAACCTATTGAAGTAGTCCTCTTCTCCTACTTCTTCTATTTCGCTAATCTTAGCTTTCCTATCATCCTCTACTCCCTTATTCTCATCCTTTGATTCACTATCATCCTCACTCCTATCAATTGGTCTAATGGTAACAACGTTGACGAAGTGGACATGTTTGGATGAAGAGGGGTCTTTGATTTGGGGTCCGCTATTGGTGTTCCTAGCGTCCTTATGTGGGGGTGATAGCACTTGGTTGTTGAGGGCCTTCAACAAGTTGTCAATCTTATTGGTCATCTCTACTTGTTGTTGATTGAATTCGGATGTGAATTTAGCTATACGAGCTTCTTGAGATGCCATAAAGTTGGACATCAACCCTTCGAAGTTGTTGGTACTACCATAGTTGTTGGAAGGATTGTTGTTGAAGGTACGGTTTGAGGAAGGACCGTTGGGTTGAAACCGATTAGGTGGGTTGGAAGAATTGTTTTGGGGCGCGTTTTGGTTTGACTTCCACCTAAGGTTGGGGTGATTTTTCCATGAGGGGTTGTATGAATCTCCGTAAGGGTTTGGCTCGGGTTTGAAAGTGTACCACTTGTCTCCCGCTCCGTCGGTACGCGTGGATGCGTAGTCCGCAAAAGCTTGTTCGGGGAGTTCCATGCAATCACGAGTGTCGTGGGGACCACTACATAATTCGCACGAAGAAGTGATTTTGTTCACTTGGCTTGAAGGTTTAGGAGCTTCGTAGGATTTCATGAGAAACTTGACTTGGTCTTCAAGTTCTATGATCCTACGGTCGGAAGTGCTTGAATTATTCGAAGGCAAAGATATTGCCTTGACCGTTTTATTCAAATCACGGGGATCATTCCAACTTTCGTTGTCATATAGAGCAAGATCTTCTAGGAGATCCCATGATTGTTCCGCACTTAGATCACGTAGCTTGCCACCGGCCGCTTGGTCAATGGTTTGCCTCGTGTGGAGATTGATGTGGTCATAGAAGATTTGGACTTGGAGCCAAAGGTCTATGCCATGATGAGGGACTTTTTGGAGTAAGTCCTTGAATCGAGTCCATGCCTCGTAGAGGGTTTCGCCTTGGCGTTGTTGGAACGCCAAGATATCATTCCTTAGCTTGGTAGTTCTCCCCGGTGGGAAAAATTGAGCAAGGAAACGAGTTGTGAGATCGTCCCAAGAGGTGATGGATCCTGCGGGAAGTCGCTCAAGCCATTGACTAGCTTGGTCCCGTAGAGAGAATTGGAAGAGACGCAATCGGGTCGTCTCTCGAGTTGCAACATCAAGGTCTATGGAATCTACGATTTTGAGGAAATCCTTGAGATGTTGGTTTGGATCTTCGGAACGAAGTCCATGGAATGCGCATCCGCTTTGCACCAACCGGATGGTGTCGGATCGCAAGGGAGTGACATTGGCTCCTTGAGTGAGCTCAATGGTGTTTCGATAGCCAAGGTGGCTAGGTCGGGAATACTCTCCTAAGGTGCGGGGTCTAGGAGGTTGGTTTGGTTGTGGTGGGTGGTTTGGTTGAATTGGGTTGTTGGGATCAAGGATGTTACCACCTTCCATGATGGCGGATGGTAAAGATTACGAACAAAAACACGAAGAAAAAGATAGACTAAAGAAAATCCTAGAAAAAGAAAATAAAAATCTCACTAGAAAGGAATCTAGTGAGTAGACCTAAAGAAATAAAAATTCTACCTAAACAATAACTATTCCCCGGCAGCGGCGCCAAAAACTTGATGCGTGGTTTTGTGACCTTACAACAGGTTTTACCTCTCGAGGGATCTCAAGAGGCTTACAACCCCACCAGGCAGTGTACCTGACCGATGTAGTATAGGATAGTGGTAAGTACGGGGGATTGATCGTTCTCTCACAGGGAATAGTGTTCGTTAGGATAGAAAAGCTACTCTAATAGGTCTAAGGGTGGAAGGAAGATTCTTTTTGTATTTTTATATTTTTTTGAAAGCAATTAAAATCTCGGTTTTTAGAGGAAGGGCGGAATTAGTTGCTAGTCAACTAACCCAAGTTTACTACTTATGCAAATTAAAATAAAATAAATATCTAAACTATTGTGGTTGTGAAAACAATATGGAGAAAATTGTGTTTACTTAGATTTCATTACTCCCTAACTATCTTTTACCGGTTAATTGATATGTGTGTTACTTGTGTGGATGAAGGGTGTATTCCTAATAACTCATGGAGTGGCATACATATCTCTCCAATTCTATGAGCTCTTATCTCGCCCTATGCCATGCACGGCACAACCATAGGGGTTGTAAACAGTGGCTCATGCGTTAAATACTACCTTAATAGCCTAGTATGCCTTGGCTACATGTTTCCCAAGACGTTCAAGCACGTTACCATAAAGGAGGTTGGCCAGTTTTCTTGAGCCTAACATTGATGGAACAATCATCCCAACAAACAACAACACACACCAATCAACCAATAATTAATAGTTAGGTTTCATTAGATCTAAGCAAACACTAGAGAATTTAGCTACACATGTTAATTAAAAGACAAGCAAAAGAGATAATCAACCAACACATAGACATATTGATTGAATTAAAGTGAAGACTTATCTTTAATTAAGCATGAGGGTTCCAAGGGTTGGAAACCCTAAAAAGTACAGAAAATTCGTCTAGGGTTTGGTGCCAAAAGTTCTCCACAAAGTTCCACACAATGAATGAAAAATAGAAAACTATATATAGACTTTTACACTCTGACGGCGTCAGGATATAGGGTCTGACGCCGTCAGCCCGCCGCCATAAGTTTTCTCGGATGGCCTAGATCCACTTCTGACGCCGTCACTCTTTATTTCCTTCTGGGCCGTCACTCTTTAAATTACAACCTGACGGCCTACCACCAATAACACCTGACGGCGTCAGGTGTAAATCTCCAAATTCTTTCTGGCCCGTCATTTGAAAATTGGTTTTCACTCCTTTGTCAATGCTTGCTGACGGCGTCACGTTGTGACTCTGACGCCGTCAGGTAGTAATTCCAGCTTCTTTTGAGACTTTGTCGTTTTCTTCACTTTTATGCTCCAAAAATGTCCAAATATGCATGTTTTCCAGAATTCCTCTCAAAAGTATCTAAAATGACAAAAGGAACGATTTAGGGCAATATTTGATCACATTTATACGAATTAGGGCTTAAATGACCCCCTAAAAGCGTAACACTTTTCGTCTCATCAACAATCAACATCAAAACAATATAAGCAACAATCAACACATATTTGCAAGCATAGATATAAAGCGATAAATGTAAGAATAAATGAAAAGAGTTAAGAGAAAGGAAATGCAAACCGGGCACGATGATTTATAGTGGTTCGGCTACAAGGACACCTTCCTTGCCCTACTCCACTCCCCGAGTCACCTACTCGAGAGTTTTCTTCACTACTCAACAAGCTCCCTTTTGGCGGAGAAAACCGTACACAACTTTTGCTTACACCAATTAACGACACTAAGCTAAATGTCGGGTTCTAATAGTAGCTAGAACCAATCTCACAACACGACTTCGATCACTACACAACTTCTACATGACTTCACGACTTCTTCACTACTTCACAACTTCTTCTATACTCCACTACTTATTCACACACCTACATCTTGACAACTAAATGACTTCTCCACACTACTACTTCTTCCCACTACTTCTACTCACTCATTGACTTACTACTAAGTAAGATCATCTTGATCTACTTATTACATATACATACATAACTCACAACTTCACATCAACACTAACTAGACTCTAATATATCTTTGGCTTTATGATAGGGAGGATTCTTCTCTTGCACTTTGAGTGGTGAAGGATTGGATCACTTGAAAATAAAGACTTATAATCTTATGACCAAAGGATTTAGAAAGATGTTTGGAAATGATTGGGACTGAAAATTTTTGTGCAAAAGGTTAGGAAAAATTGCAGAAATGAACCAGTATTTATAGGGAATCATTTCTGACAAGAGGAGCGTGCCGGCCCCCTTAAATAGGTGCCGGCCCCCTTAAAATTAAGATGGCCGCCCTTATAATTAAGGGGGCCGCCCAGACGAAAACGACAGTTTTCTTGTCTTTTTCTTGGGAAGGTTTATCTAGTGAAATTTTAACTGTTTTTGGTTAAAAATTTGAATTCATATATTTATTTTGAATTAAACATTTTCCTTTAATTACCAAATGTGTTTATATAATATGTTTATAACATTTTGTAACATTTTCTTTTAATTAAAACATTTTCCTTTAATTACCAAAAGTGTTTTTCTAAAATATATAAAATGTTTATAACATTTTATAAAATTTGTAATGTCTAAATAAAAATCCCTTTAATCATAAAATATATTAGACATTTGTTTATACATACCTTAAGTGATTGTTGAGGCATACTCGAGACGTTGAGATGTCGAGAGACGTTGACGTATGAATGCATAGATGATTTGTGATCACAAGTAACTTAAACACTTTACGTTATGTGTTGTAACTTACATCTTTGTCATCATCAAAACATGAAGAGGATGTTTAGATTAAATATCGTAATATAAATATCGTAATATTTATGCCAACAATATCCAATCCTTTAATTGGGTGATATCCAATGTTTGTATACAATCCTTTGATTGGGTGATATCCAATCCTTTAATTGGGTGATATCCAATGTTAGTATAGAATCATTTGATTGGGTGATATCCAATCCTTTAATTGGGTGATATCCAATGTTAGTATAAAATCATTTGATTGGGTGATATCCAATCCTTTAATTGGGTGATATCCAATGTTTGTATACAATCCTTTGATTGGGTGATATCTAATCCTTTAATTGGGTGATATCCAATGTTTTAGGTAACAATTAGAGTTGCATCGATTTGAGTAAAATGTTTAAGATAAATGAGTAAAGCTTGTAAGTAAAAGTGTTTGAGCATGTATCTCCCCCAAAGAGTTCAAAATAGATAAAAGAGGGGTGATGACTCACCTCAAATGAATGATAAGTATCGGAAATAGAGAAGTGGCACGCAAAACGAAGTAAAACCCCAGCCGCGACCTAATTGAATATTAACGTGTCTTAGGTCGTGAACATGATATGTATGTCATGCATGTGCATTTTATAAGTTTTATCACCAATATATGTTGCGTTTAGATTTAATACGAAAAAGAACACTTTACGTCAAAATATAAAAATTAAACTTTATTTTTCAAACCTTTCAAAAATAGCTAAGTACTCAACTTTACTGACCCGCATCTTGTTCGGTATTAATCAGTTTGATGAGTTGTCAGACTTTTTGGAAAGTAGGTTGTGAGGTCTGCAAACTTCGTGTTAGGTGAATCTTCCCAATCGGCTCACAAGGTGGACCAAATCTGGCTTAAATATGCTGGGTTAGAACGACTAAAACACTTGTAAAAATTCAGGGTTTAAACGTGTATTTTATCGAACTTTACCAGGACCTATCTCCTTCGTCATCCAACCTATTGACACGATTCGAATTCCTACTTCTAGTTTTCCAACTTGTCTACAACTTTGATGATTTGATTTTCCTCCCAATTGGGTCATAAGTTGGTGAAAAACGGGCTCAAAAAGGCTGGGTCAGACACATTTTCAAAATGGTTGCTGTTGGAATTTTCTCAAAAATGATTTTTGGCAAAGTTCTACTAGTCGTACCCTTTTCGTTAGAGCTCGATTTTACATGGTTCGAAATGCTATGTTTAGGTGGCTATGTTGGCTACGTTTTTCAAATAACCATGGTCCGCCATATTAAGTTTAAGCTACAAATAATCGGGTCTCAACGCGGTCCTACAGCCACTTTTCACATCTAAGTTCGGTTTTTGGTTTTTAACATTTAATCATCGAGGTTACTTCCTATTATCCTAGTTTTTGATTACATTGAACTAATACCATTATTTTTATTATTATTATTTTTTGTACGGTGACCAAGATTCAAACAACAAATCAAGTTTTGGTCGAAATCTGTGAAAACGCCATTTACCGGGTACTTTGACCCATTTTTGAGAAAAAATGGTTTTACACTCCCGCAAGTCCTAGGTTTTGAATATATAGAACTTGTAACATCTTATTGAAGTGTATCAACAAAACTTTTACTAATAGGTAACTTTCGAATAGGGAATTACGCAAAGAAAATTTCCACATCAGATACTTATATATATGAGCTCCAAAAACAAGATTTTTAAAGTGCAAGCAATATTGGTGATACAATTTCATGTATGAATGATATATAAGTGGTAATGAAGTATACGAAATGAGTTTGTTAAGTACTTACTTGATGTCGAGTGTGTTTAGTGCCTAAGAACCCAAGAACACTAACCAAAACCCACTAACAAACTCCAGGTGTTCTAGCTTTTAATAATAACCTTTTAACTAACTATTGAACCAAAAGTTTTTCCCAACATCAAAGCTTGTGCCAGCCCTTAACCTGTCGTGTATGTATGAGAGGACTGTGGTAGTTTGTATGTGATATAAGATGGAGTGACTTAGGCTTCAACTCTTTTAAGGTGTACATGTGCAAGTGAGACAAAAGTTGTTAAGCATGGAAACAAAATTAATACAAGACAATAGTACAAGAGTTAGGCTACTTGACAACAACACAAGGTATGCGTGAGTTGTGTGTGTGTGTGTGTGTGTGATGGTTTCAGCGAGTAGGAGACAAAGAGAGGGAGAGCAAGAACTTTTGTGTTTTGTATTGGTGAATGCAATATGTGCACATTTGACCTAGTGTTTATATTTGAAAACTTAGGTATCACTCCAAATGTGATCCTATGGAGTACATATGTTTATCTTTATCTTGGGAAAGGCTTCAAAACTGGTTGCGGACCCCTTGGGGTGGTGCCGAAATGGTGATGTCAAGGGGGGATCACCCTTTTGTTTTGTTAGTTGAAAATATGGCCTTGTACTTATTTTTGGATCATTTAGAACATGGTTTTGTGAAATACCAAGGGGTGGCCGGTTATTCTTATCACAAGGGACAAAAATATTATAAATTTTATAAACATAGATTAGTGGTGTGAGTTATGATTAATTAATTGGTCGGTTGGTGCAAAAACCGTGCACGCGTGAGCAAAAATGCAAAATGCGCGTTTATTGTGAGGCTTCCAAAATAAAATGCTAAGACATATAAAATAACTCTATTAGAATCATAATGTAGTAATTTAATGTATACCATGCCCGGTCTAGTGCCGTTAAGTGTTAGAAGTAGTCGCAGTACCCTTGTTCGGCGTTTTTGAGAAAGATGTGAAAAATACATTTTTGTGAATGTTTTTATAAAAATAAAATAAAAACAAAGTTATTGACTCGAAAAAAATTAATCATTGGACTTAAGTCATTACTAATGTAGTGTTGGTACGCTTGCGGTGTCGTTTGCATGAAATGTGAGTTACGTCACATAATTAGTTGAAGAATATCATTCGTATTTGTATATATATATAAAAAAAATTAACATGAAAATGGTTAATTAAACCTTCATAATAAATTACTTTGTGTTTATTGATATTTAATGACTAGGTAAATTACGAGGTATTACAGTACCTACCCGTTAGACTGAATTCCGTCCCGGAATTCTAAGTTGTGGTAGTTGTCGGAGTTGTCTCGGGAAATAAGGATGGGTGATACTCTTGTCGGAGGATGTTTGCTTGCTACAGGTGAAAGCTAAGGGTCTTACTGTCGGATGCGACCTCTTATTATTCCAATGTAAAAATGATGTCCCATCCCCAAAAGGTTATGTTATCTAAAACTCCAAAAGGGCACGTCGTTTCCTGAGTAATTGATTATTTCAGTCCACCCGCTTTTACCAGTGTGAGAATCTTATCTTATGGGATGAGTGGGAAGGTTGTACTTTGAAGGAATGGTGTCAAGGTATAACATTTGCTATTGTAAATCTTAGGCATGTCGGGTAGTATGTAAGTGTAGCAATTATTTTCGAGGTTTGATCCTATGATGGGTTCTAGGATTGTGCGTTTTCCTGCTTAGAGGCATTTATAAAATTTTGTTTGAAGTTTTTTTTAGTAAGCGTTTTCACAAATTTGACTAAATCAAAAATCTAGAAGACACAATTTTCTTTGTTTGAGGTTAATAGTCGGGTAAATTAATGCGACCCTGAAAAATACAAAGTTTAGCAGAACGATTTTTTTTTTATTTTATATATGGTGTAAATAAGACAATTTCACAAAAATTAATGTTTAGACGTTTGTTAACATACGAAGGTTTGATAAGGTCTGACTAAAATAGGTATATAATTTAGTAGTGTGGGTTTTAAGCATGGTGTAGATAAAATAACTTCACAAAAATTAATACTTAGTCGCTCTTTAATATGCAAAAGTTTTGATATAGTTTGACCAGATAAAATTTTTAACTCCACAAAATGAGTACCTTGGAAAAATATTCTTGTAGTTGATATAGACGCGTTTTTAAAGAAAGATCTTTGAAAGTGAAATCATTGAAGATGAAGGTATAGTTGGGTATAACATTTATATAAGTTTATGAAGGTTCAAGGATAAAGTCTAGTTTCCAATGCTTGGTAGTGTTTGGTGGCAAAATATCAAGTGAATCTTATAGTTGTGGTACTTAACTCACTTGGGCAATACTGGGATGTATCATGACTTATATTGTTGTAATGAATGTGTGAGTCGGATATTATGTCATGAGGTGTTTTCTTTGGTTATAAGTGAAAGTTGTGGATTGATAAGGGAATCTAATCGCAAGGAACGAGTAGTTAACTTGTTTAGAGATGGATGGCAACAGGACTCAGTGGATTTGTTGTCTATAGTTTTAGGCAGATGTGCGAGATTCACTCCTAAGGTTTGGTTTATTTCCAAAAGAAAATGTTGGTTATTATGTTTATAAGGCAATAACATAAAAACACTTTTTCGTAGAAGTAAATGGTCCGCAAGATGATTTGTAAAAATATTTTATAAAACGATTTTGTAAAACAGTTCATGAGGTAATAGAAAAAAAAAATTATTATTTGTAAAATAATATCAAAACGGTAGTGTAGTTGGTGATATAGTTGCAAGACATCAAATAATTTGTGAAACAGTTTATGGGACATTTAGGAAAATCAATTCATTATTTATAAAAGAGCAGTGGGGCCAAAATTTTGATTCTAGTAAAACATTTCGTGGAGTGTATTGTAAGATAATTGAGAATAATTCGTACGTTACTAGTGACATGGCGTATTATTTTATAAGAGGGTGGGGAGATAAACAACTGGTAGTCCCAAGGGATGAGTGAAGGATCATGTGTTCCGAAGATAATGGTTCAGGTTATTTCGTAAGGTCTTAAGGCTTCTGTTGGTTTAACTTGTTGTATGTTTTCTTGACCTTGTTAAGGGTTCATTGGTTCTTTCATTGTTTACTTCCATCAGAAGGCTTTCCCCTTAGGTACTATGGAGAGTCATTCCTAAAACGGCTAGTGATTAAATCCTATTCATCGATTGAGCGTATGGTCTGGGGTAGAGGTGACTGTAACATAACCCGTAATAGTAAGTATAAGTCATTAATATATGTTAAGTAATGTTTAAATCATTATGCATCATCTGCTAAGCAAATCTCCATGCATAGTGTTGGTAAAGTGTAGGCGTGGGGACGTAAAGTAAGGGTTTTATATCAAATAGGTTACCCAACTTTGCGTTTTTATGCACCTAAGTTACCCAACTTTTTTTTTGTTCAAATGGGTTACTGAACTATACGGGTTTGACATTTAGGTTACTCAAAACCATAAATGTGTTCATCGAGATTACCCCGATGACCGGTAACCGGGAGATTGAGTTATTACTTTGTCCACGTCAGCTTTATGTTCAAATAAGTTACTCAACTTTGCGATTTTGTTCGTTTAAGTTACTGAAGTTTTTTTTTTTATTTTTTTTTTATTTTTTATTTTTTTCTAATTGGGGTTACTAATATATATTTGACAACTGCAAAAATCATCCCTGTGGTTTGTAAAAATTTGCAAGAATCATCCTTATCTCAAACGTTCAGCATTAAACATCCCTAAGTCCACAAACGTTCAGCAATAATCATCGCTGAGCACTAACGTCGTTAGTTTTACCCGTTAAGTTTTAAAATAATATTTGCACTGTTAATCCTCATTTTTTAAAATGAATTATATGTTTTCGTCTGTTTTTACATTTCGTCCGGTTTTTACGTTTTCATCTGTTTTTTTACGTTTTGTCTGTTTTATCAATTTTTTTACGGTTTTGTCCGTTTTTTGTTACGTTTTCGGCCGTTTTTTCACATTCTTGTCAGTTTTTACGTTTTCGTCCGTTTTATCCGTTTTTATCCGTTTCTATACGCTTTGTTAGCTTTTTTACGTTTTTATGTTTTCAAAGATTGTGAGCTGATAAATTGAACACCATATTTAGCGAATTAAGTGGATTTCGTTAGAATTTACACGTTTTTATACACATTTTTATATATGTTATTATAAAAACTTTCTTATCAAATGTTTTTATACACGTTATTATATACCTTTTTTATACGTTTTTATATAAGTTTTTATGATGTGGCGTTGAGGTGTTTGGTGAGTGAGGGTGTTTTTTATATGACTTATAAGGGTAGCCTAAATTAACAAAGTTCAATAACTTATTTGTATAAAACTTTAGTAACTTAGGTGAACAAATTCGCAAAGTTCAGTAACTTAGGTGAACAAATTCGCAAAGTTCAGTAACTTATTTGTATAATTAAAAAATAAAACTCAGCTGCGAGTGTGGCATGCCACCGGTTATAACAAGTGCAAAATAGTTGGGTCACCATTTTTCCCGGTAACGATAGTCCAGTAACCCATTTGCACAAAAACAAAGTTGGGTAACTTAGGTGCACAAAAACGCAAAGTTGGGTAACCTATTTGATATAAAACCCCGTAAAGTAATACAGTGTAGAATGGTCTGGTTTGAGAGCGTAGTATTGCAATGAGTAAAGTGTTCCATTTATAAGATAAACTATTGTAATGAGAAAGTATGGTGATGTCAGTGTGTTGTGAGTCGAAGTAAACTTTTCATGATATGCAATGCTTGCAGATATTTTACCGTTCTCAGAAATCAAATAGAAAATCAACCGGACATAATCCCATTATAACTACTCCCAGTATCGCAAAGTTCACCTCTGAGTTGGACATAGGTGATCAGACTATGTCCCACTGTCCCTGGTTGAATATAGGTGATCAGTCTATATTCACCCGAGGTTCAATGAACTTTAAAATACTCGGCTCAGTCATACTAGTAATATGCCCTTTAGAAATTTGTTTTGAAAGGCTAAGACAAGTGTCCAGACTCAAGGCACTCCGATGAACATATAAAGAATTCACGTAAGGGGGACGTAATCATGCGTGGTCGACAGTGAATAGATTACGTAAGGAAAAGACGTATCATGGGTGATCAGGTATGAGACCGTGAGCATCAAAGTAACTCGGAAAATACTTAATGTAAGCAGGTAGCGAAAATGAAGTCGACTATAAACACATTCATAGTAAGACACACATCTTTCATCAGTATATTATGAGAAACATCACCAGTGAGGCATAAGCTTGGCAGGCAGGCACGTGACGGTCATAGGGTTAAGTTTTCGGAAAAATGGTTATAGTCTGGGTTTTGAAAATACCAGTTCTCTATAACCTGTGGCTCTGATACCATCTGTAACACCCCCAAAATTGGGTCCAGCGGAAGCATACATGTCACTGGGGTGCTACTCAATTAGTATCACAACGCAAAGTATAAAGAACGGTTTTTATCTCAACCGTTTATACCCCTATGCATGAAAATTTTTACAAAACTAGTCCTAAATTCAAGTTAACCATATTTTTATAAAACAACTAAGTTTACTAGCTTATGTTTAGCTAATATATTTTCAAATAAGTCACCTAATTCAGATTATAGCACAAGATAGGGCAATTTAGCATATAAACTCCTAATTTTCTAAATCTAGGGTTTCAAAATAAAAACTTCTAAAATAAAATGGTCAATGCTATCCTATGGTTTCTAAGGCATGTTCTAAGTGTCCTAGGTATGTTCTAAGGCTATTAGATTCAAAGGTGAGGCTTACCTAGGTCGTGGAAGGTATAATGAGGGTTTTAGGGTTTCTCTCGGCCAAAACCACAACTCGACAAGGTCTAGGCTAAGGTACTCGACTTCTAAGGCTTCTAAGGTCTTAGTACTACAGAAGTTTAGGTGATAGAGAAGAGAGAAAGGTGTGAAGAGAAATGGAGGGAGGGGGTATTNAAAGACGTAATATGGTGGTCGAATGATTAGATTACGTAAGGAAAAGACGTAATATGGTGATAGGTATAAGACGTGAGCATAAGTATATGGAAAATACTTATGGTAGATAGCGAAAATAAGTGGATATAAACCATTCAATAGTAAGACACACATCTCATCAAGTATATTAGTGAGAAACATCACTAGTGAGGCATAAGCTTGGCAGGCAGGCACGTGACGGTCATAGGGTTAAGTTTTCGGAAAAATGGTTATAGTCTGGGTTTTGAAAATACCAGTTCTCTATAACCTGTGGCTCTGATACCATCTGTAACACCCCCAAAATCGGGTCCAGCGGAAGCATACATGTCACTGGGGTGCTACTCAATTAGTATCACAACGCAAAGTATAAAGAACGGTTTTTATCTCAACCGTTTATACCCCTATGCATGAAAATTTTTACAAAACTAGTCCTAAATTCAAGTTAACCATATTTTTATAAAACAACTAAGTTTCCTAGCTTATGTTTAGCTAATATATGTTCAAATAAGTCACCTAATTCATATTATAGCACAAGATAGGGCAATTTAGCATATAAACTCCTAATTTTCTAAATCTAGGGTTTCAAAATAAAAACTTCTAAAATAAAATGGTCAATGCTATCCTATGGTTTCTAAGTCATGTTCTAAGTGTCCTAGGTATGTTCTAAGGCTATTAGATTCAAAGGTGAGGCTTACCTAGGTCGTGGAAGGTATAACGAGGGTTTTAGGGTTTCTCTCGGCCAAAACCACAACTCGACAAGGTCTAGGCTAAGGTACTCGACTTCTAAGGCTTCTAAGGTCTTAGTACTACAGAAGTTTAGGTGATAGAGAATAGAGAAAGGTGTGAAGAGAAATGGAGGGAGGGGGTATTTATAGGTCGCATATGAGTAGCGAGCACGCAAAGGTGTTGCTAGGTGTCAAGGGGGGGAGGTCGAGTAAGCAGGGCTAGGGGAGGTTGTGGCAGGTCTAGAGGGTGATGAGGATCAGCTAGAAGGTAGCTAGGGGGCGCCATAGGCCGGTTGTGGTGTATGTTGGCCGAGAGGTTGAAGGAGGTGACAAGGAGGTGATGCAACTCCTTGCTTAGGTGCTTAAAGGTGCTAGGGTGTTTACTAGGTTAGGGGAAGGTGCTAGGGTGCTTGCTTGGTAGTTTAGAGGTGTTTGGTAACTAGTTTTAGGTTTTTAGGTTTAGTTTTAACCTAGTTTTGTCTAGAAAGAGTTTAGGGTTTTTCCTAGGGTTTAGTGCCTAATTTGGTGTCCTATGAGTGTTTAGTGACTAATATTAAGTCCTAGGAGGCTTATACTAAGTGGTGGTAGCTTATGGTAAAGATTTGGGAAAGTTAAACCAAGTTTCCGGGAAGTTATGACCTAGTTAGGGTTTTGTGCTTAGGGGACTTGTACCTGAGTTCTAAGGAGCTTTACTATGTTCTAGGGAGTCTAATATAACCTAAAGTTGCTATTGTAGCTTATACCTAAGCCTTGAACACTTTCAAGCTAGTTCAGATAAGCAATTAGGGTTTTAAAGTTAACCGTAAACACATAGGTGCAATTAGGGTTTTCTGGTAAGTATAGTGTACTAGAGTGGTAGTTTACTTAGTGAAATTATGTTTAAAACCTAGACTTGACATACCAGGATGTTTACATCAAGTAAACATAGTAGTGGTTGGCATAGGTGGATACGTGAGCTTGTCTAGAGGTTATATAGGCAATAGTGGTATAGTAAGGCAAAAAATTTACTCGGGAAATAGCTATAGGCATTTCTAACCTAGGTTGTGCTTAGTGAGGGCCTAAGTTAAGTTAGTAAGGCTTTGCTAACCTAAGGGGAAGTTAGTGGGTTGCTACAGTTGTAACACCCTTTTCCCAGATACAAATAGGCCCCACCCTAGATGGAATTGACTAAGGACTTACATGATTGACTAGTCAACCCGATGGTCAATCTAATAGTCAACGAATGTGTAATATGGTTTTGGAGGATGTGATACATGACTTAAGGGACTAATGTTGCCTAGTATTAAATGTATTAAATGTGTTATAAGTTGAATGTGGCCAAAGTAAGAAGATAAAGACTTAAGGAACCATAGTTGCCAATTTGGCAATCCCACAATTAGCAATCCCACAACTAACACACTATAAGAGATAAGTCTTAGACTTATCTCTTCACTTCTAAAGAGTTCTAGAAAATGTAAGGGTGTGTGTGGTTGTCGGCTTGGAAGTAAGAAAAAGGAGGGAAACCACAAGCTTGTGGCTTGATGGTTCTTGTAATAAAGGCTACGTGTTCCCTATCAAGAGATAAGCTTAACAATGATCTCCCTACAAGATGATGATGATGGAGAATGGTGATGAGGATGAAGATGATGATGATTAATAGTAATATTGATGATGATGTGTGACTTAGCTTTCGAAGCTAAGGTAAGTAAACCGGTTATAATGTGATGTTATAATGATTTTATACATTATGTGTTATGTGAATTGTTAGGATAATTGAATGATTAAATATATGTGCTAATGTATGTGTTTAAGTAAAGTGGGTAGGAGGTTAGTTTGGCAATACGAGCCATGAGGAGTTAGTCAAGGGTGGATTAGGCTAAGGTATGTGATATTTGATTGATAAAGAATGTTGATGCTTAATGTGGATTAAAGTATGTGTTAATGTTTAAGGTTGTAATGGATTAATGGCTTATGATGCTTAATGTGTGATTGATTTATGATATAATATGTTATAATCGTTTTACTTGCTAAGCTTTATGCTTACGGTTTAATGTTACAATGCTTTGTAGGCTCTTGTGTTAATGTGATGGCTCGGATTAAGGATTAAGATTTGGTTATGCGATGGTTAGAAGACTTTGGTAAGAAAGTATGAGCTAGGTAGAATACCGAGCTCAAGTCAAGTTTGTACCCCCGAGAGTTTCTATGATTTGCAAAATGTATGTTAACGTCGTCATAACGATTTG
The DNA here is from genome assembly GCA_014162995.1 of Artemisia annua. NCBI lineage: Eukaryota > Viridiplantae > Streptophyta > Magnoliopsida > Asterales > Asteraceae > Artemisia > Artemisia annua. The sequence goes on along the minus strand of LBNU01017105.1, from coordinate 137,851 downwards.
GTGGTCTAAGGGTGTATCAATGTATTTTTATGTGTTTATTGGTAAAGTTAAAGGGGTGTTTGACATAAGTAAGAATATACCCATTATGGGTTGTAAACGGGTTGAATAGTTATGGAAACGGTTAATTATGTTATGTCAAAGGTTTTTGGAAAGTTTGGTGTAATATGGAAATATTAAAGGTCGTTTGTTGTAAAATGGGTCAAAACGGGTATATTATACGTGTATTTGTAAAGTACCATTCTGAAGTGTCAATTGGGTGATGTTATTGAATGGAAATGTTATTTATAATATATTGACGAAACTTGGAAAGTTTCGTTAATTGTCGAGTATCGGAAGTATGGTTTTCGGAAAATGTGTTAAGTATTGTTTTATATAATTTTCTGCAGGTGTCATATGGGCATATGCTAATTTCAGCATATGATCATACGGTTATGTCAGAATTTTAAGTAAGGAAGCATATGGCCATATGGAAATTTCAGCATATGGCCATATGCTTGTGTCAGAATATAAATGAGATTTTTTATAGTTTTTTAGTCAATCTTAGAAAAATCATATCTTTTAAACCGTAAGTCGTCACGGGTCGCGCCACCCGTCGTTTTAAATATAATGAAATCTAGTTTCATGTAACAATAGTTACAAGGTCTGATTGTTTATTGATCGAGACGAAATGTTACGTTTTTAGGGGTCATGGTTTGAGTCCTATTCGTATGGTTTTTTGGTTTGGATTTCACCAAAGTCGTTTCTTGTTCTCTTTTAAGGTCTTTTGAAGGGAAATCACAAAAGAACGCTTTCGGACAGCGTTTTCGAGTGAAAAGTGCGGAAAAAACAAAACTCAAAGACCATTAAGATCACAGCAGGTGACGTCGTCAACAGCTCTACAAGGTGACGCGTCAGGACAAGTGACGTCAGGAAGTGGAAAATACTCGTGACGGGCCAGAGAGTTTGTAGTGCAATTTGGTGACGCCGGTCAACTAAGGCCGTCAGATCTGGAACCAGCTATTAATGACAAGTCAACTTAGGCCGTCGGAAACCTAATCACCGGTGATGAGTCACCCTATTGGGCTGACGCCGTCAACCGCGGTTTTCTATACTATATAGAGCTTTTTTTATGTTTTTGTGGTGTTTAGCGGATTTTGGAGTGGAGAACTTTCGGGTTACCCTAAGTAAGTGTATTACTAGACTTAGGGTATTCTAACCCCTCTAACTTGCATGTTTAATCAAGATAGTCCTTATATTCATACATATGGTCTTGGTGTTGTGTGATATAATGCTGTGCTGTCTTTCTTTCAAATGCTAAGGCTAATTACTTTGTGTTTGCTTAGATCTAATGAAACCTAACTATTGATTATCATGTTGTTGTTGTGATTGTATTTGGGTGACATGTTTCATCTACCGTTAGACGAAGAAAACTGGCTAATCTCTATACGGTAACAACGTTGAACTTTTAGAACCGTGAATCGTATGTGAGTTTAATCGATTTTAGGGTAGTATTTCTGGCATAGGTTTGCTATCGGTGGCTCTGAATAGGATGCTTAAGTATCGTCATACGAGTGGGTAGGAAACTTATAGAGTAAAGGGAATTGACGACTGCCTACCGTTGTTAGGCATAACCGTCTCCACGAACCTCACATACCTATCCTCACTCTCGCGCTCCAAGATAGTTCGGGGTATGAATCTAGTAAACACTACTCTCACCACTGTTTGGTCCCAGAACAAAAAATACAAATATAGTAATTAGAAGTAGATACTTGGGTTAAGTTGACTACACTATTGCGCCTAATCTCTCCAAACAGAGATTTTACTGCTTTCAATAAACATAAATCAAAAGATCTCTCCACCTTAGACTAGATTAGAGTAGCCTTTAGCTAAGAACACTACTCCTGCGAGAGAACGTCCAACCTCCCTACTTGCCCTAACTATACTACAACTGGTCAAGTCACTGCCTGGGTGGGGGGGGTTGCTTCTCACGATCCCATCTAGAGGTAAAAGTAGTGCGTGTTTGCAAGTCACGCCAGTCCAAGTTTTTTGGCGCCGCTGCCGGGGAAGAGCTTATTGCTTTAGGTTATTTTTATTCTTAGTAGGTCTACTCCTAGCTCTTTCTAGTGACGATTTTATTTATTTTTCTAGGGTCTCCTTTAATATGAAATCTAAGTAAACACACTTCTCTCCATATTAGTTTTCACAACCATTTTATTTTCAGTTATTTTATTTTATTTGCATTTGTAGTTATTTGGGTTAGTTGACCAGCAACTAATTCCGCCCACTCCTTCAAACCCGAGATAATTTTACTTGCTTTCCTAAAAACATAAAATACAAAAAGAATCTTCCCTCACCCTTAGACCTATTAGAGTAGTTTTTCAATCCTAACGACACTATTCCCCTAGAGAACGATCAATCCCCCGGTACTTGCCACTACACTATACTACATCGGTCAGATAAACTGCCTGGTGGGGATTGCAAGCCTCTTAAGATCCCTTGAGAGGTAAAACCTGTTGTAAGGTCGCAAAACCACGCATCAGTTCCTCTTTGAAATTGATTTTATCATCCAATTGAAGCTCTTTCATAGGAACGATGAGTGATTCATCCGATAAACACTTCTTCAGATTCGAGACGTGAAACGTATTGTGTATATTACTTAGTTCGTCCGGCAATTCAAGTTGGTATGCCACTGGACCAATTCGTTCTAAAACCTTAAATGGTCCAATGTATCTCGGGCTAAGCTTTCCTTGCTTTCCGAGACGAAAGACACCTTTCCTAGGTGAAACTTTCAACATAACCTTGTCTCCGACTTGAAATTCTAAAGGCTTACATCTTACATCGGCATAACTCTTTTGCCGGTCCCTAGCGGCTTGTAAGCATTGTCGGATTTGAACTATTTTCTCATTAGTCTCATGGATTATCTCTGGACCTGATGAGACGAAAAATGTTACGTTTTTAGGGGTCAGTTTGAGTCCTAATTCGTATATTATTTGATCGGATTTCACCCAAAGTCGTTTCTTTTCTCATTTTAGGTACTTTTGAGGAGAAAATCACATCATAGAAAGAGTTTAGGGTTTTGTCTAGGGTTTAGTGCCTAATTTAGGGTCCTATGAGTGTTTAGTGACTAATACTAAGTCCTAGGAGGCTTTTACTATGTGGTGGTAGCTTATGGTAAAGATTTGGGAAAGTTAAACCTAGTTTTCGGGAAGTTATGACCTAGTTAGGGTTTTGTGCTTATGGGACTTGTACCTGAGTTCTAGGGGGTTTTACTATGTTCTAGGGAGTCTAATATAACCTAAAGTTGCTAGCGTAACTTATACCTAAGCCTTGAACACTTTCAAGCTAGTTCAGATAAGCAATTAGGGTTTTAAAGTTAACCGTAAACACATAGGTGCAATTAGGGTTTTCTGGTAAGTATAGTGTACTAGAGTGGTAGTTTACTTAGTGAAACTATGGTTAAAACCTAGACTTGACATACTGGGATGTTTACATCAAGTAAACATAGTAGTGGTTGGCATAGGTGGATACGTGAGCTTGTCTAGAGGTTATATAGGCAATAGTGGTATAGTAAGGCAAAAATTTTACTCGGGAAATAGCTATAGGAATTTCTAACCTAGTTTATGCTTAGTGAGGGCCTAAGTTAAGTTAGTAAGGTTTTGCTAACCTAAGGAGAAGTTAATGGGTTGCTACAGTCTCCCATCCTAAAAGAAAATCTCGTCCCGAGATTTATTTAGTGTTAGTGGGTGAGGGTGAGAATAGATGGGGATATTTAGCACGGATTTGATCCTCTCGTTCCCAAGTATACTCTGGTCCTCTCTCAGAGTCCCAGCGTACCTTGACGATAGGAATCTGGTGATGTTTTAGATTTTTGACCCCTCGGTCCATGATTTCAACTGGTTCCTGATGAGGCGAAAAGTGTACCGTTTTTGGGGGGTCATTTAAGCCCTAAATCGTAATTATTTGATCAAATATTGCCCTAAATCGTTCCTTTTGTCATTTTAGGTACTTTGGAGAAGAAATCTGGAAAAGGAAGCATTTCGGACGTTTTTGGAGCATAAAAGTGAAGAAAACGACAAAGTCTCTAAATCTGCTGGAACAGTACCCATGACGGCGTCAAGGTTTAGGAGGTGACGCCGTCAAGNTTTTCACATCACCCCAATGTGAACCAGAATGCTTAGCGCTCCTTGTATGCCACTCTTTTAGTGCATTATTGTTATTTGTTAACCCTGTAATGTATCTAATTGGACATTCGCGTTGCTAATTGTCGACGTCACTATTTGTACATCATTGTTTTGGGATATTGGTCGCATGGTAAAGTACTGTGTTATGCATAATGGGGAAGAACATCATTTATTACCCCATATGTGCAAAACGTTTTAAAAAGCTACTCCACGTTTTTTTAATGTTTCAATACGGAGTCGTAGTATATTAATGTAAAGTATGTAAAAGTTCAAAGTGTAAGGGGAAAGTTTAATCCCCCCATTGATGTCATTCATTTTGGATGGTCGCGGAAAAGGTATGCAAAATGATATACCCGTATAATTACTATATAGTTATATATATCATATGTATACTATACTAATATATTATATGTATATATATGCCTACTACTATATTTATGCTCACGGTCATATATAATAGTATATCATTATAATATATAGAAACATACGGGACTACCATCCGCACCTCACTCCTTTTATTTCTAAGTATTATTGTTTTTGTTTTATCATTTTGTTTTCTCGATAGTTTAGATTGAGTCTAGTCTTGGCTTGGGGCAACGCCACTTGTATATGTAACTAACCATGATTGACTAGTCCACCAGGTAAAACACTATCCCTTATCCAACCAAACCGGTGTTTTTCCATATCCCTAAACCTCGCCGTCTATAACCTCCCTTTTGGATAAAGCCCTCTCTTGAATAGTTATTAGGGGCTTACGCCTTAAGTGGAGACGTCTTCGATACCTCTCTCAAGCTATGGTAATCTTTTTATTACTATGTCAGGTAGTGAGCTGATATATCCATTTCCGTTTACGGATTATATTTAACATATTATAACCGGAGAGACTGTGGAGTATCTCACACACTACATGGAGATGTGCTAGTATAGTATTCTCCGCTGACATTATTGCTTGAGAACAGCTGGAACGACGTAAAGCATGTGTAATTACTGTTCTCTGTTTGTGATGTCCTCGCATGTACAAATGACCTCTAACTTCGTATTTAATTGGAATAAAGCACATTTGCTTGGGAGGACAAGCATAATCTCAAGTGTAAGGATATTTGATGAGACGAAAAAAATGTTACGTTTTTAGGGGTCAGGTTGAGTTCCTACTTCGTAATATTATTCTCGCATCGATTCACCAAAGTCGGTTTCTTTCTCGTCATTTTAGGATACTGTTTTGAGGAAATCACAAAAGAAGCATTTCTCGAGCGTGTTTCGGAGTGAAAAAGTGCGGAAAACAAACGACAAAATCTCAAAAGACCCTAAAAGTGCACAGAAAGCAGGGGTCCGACGGCGTCACAAGCTTCACGTGACAACGTCAGGAACAAAGAAGTGAAAATTTGGAGTTACTCCATCGGGACCGGGCCAGGAGGGTGTTTTGGCCTTAGCTCTGGGCGACGGCGTCAGGGAAGGGCCATCAGATCTAGGAAACGGAAGCCCTGCCGCCGTGACGGACGTCAGGAAGGCCATCACAAAACGCCACTAAATCGTCGCGTTGACGGACGTCACCCTTGGCTGGCGCGTAGCCCCCGTATGTTTCTATATATATAGACGATTTATCTGTTTTTTAGACAGAGGAACATTGTTGGAGAACTTTGTAAGGTTAAACCCTAGCTGTGTATACAGACCTTACGAGGGTACTTTGTACCCATCTAACTTTGCATGTTTCCAATCTAAGATAAGTCTTCATCTCCAATCGCATACAATTATGTCATTATTGTATGATCTAGTTTGTGCTTTTCTTTCCTTCAACATGCTAGGCTAAATTACTTGTGTTTGCTTAGATCTAATGACAACGCCTAACGTATTAATTTCATGTGATTGTATGTGGTGAATGTGTGTTATTGGGTGAATGTTTATTTACCGTTAGACTTAAGAAAACTGGCGTAACATTCCTATACTCCGGTAACGAGCCTTGGAAGCGTTCTTTAGGAAACCGTGCCAATCGTTATGTGCGTTAAGTCGATTTTAGGTCAGTATTTCATGCGTAGGTTTTGGCTATCGGCTGTGGAGCTTATGATAGGATACTTAAGTATCGTACACTAGCAGTGAAGGTATGGAGCTGGTATTAAGAAGTTAGGGAATTAAACGCCACTCCCTCGACGGACTTGTTAGGAGTATGAGAAACCCTCGTCCACGGGCAAACCTACACAATTACTAATCTACATGGGTAAAAAGATAGTTAGGGAGTACCATGAAATCTAAGTAAACACTATTTCCCAACCATTGTTTTCTCAACTTTAATTTAACTTGCCATAAGTTAGGACCGGGTAGAAACTTTTGAGGTTTAGTTGGATAGCAACTCAATTCCGCCCACTCCTTCAAAACCGGGAGGAACTTTACCTGCTTTCATAAAAAAGACTTAAACAAACATTGACCTCCACCCTTAGCCTTATTTAGAGTGCAGTCTTTAACTCGCCTTTAACGAACACCGGTATTCCCTTGTGACTGAGAACGATCGAATCCCCCGGTTACGTTGACCACTTTGTTGCCACTATACTATACTACATCGGTCAGGTACACTGCCTGGTGGGGATTGTAAGCCTCTTGAGATCCCTTGAGAGGTAAAACAAAGTGCGTAAGCAATCCCTACGCATCAGGACCCGTAAGTTGAACTTCTCCAACTTCGGCCCAGCAGACAGGGGATCTGCACTTTCTTCCATAAAGTGCTTCATACGGTGCTGCCTTAATACTAGCGTGATAACTATTATTATACGAGAATTCTATCAACGGTAAGTGTTTCTCCCATCCTTTTCCAAAATCTATCACACATGCTCGAAGCATATCTTCGAGTGTTTGGATAGTTCTTTCACTTTGACCGTCAGTTTGCGGATGATATGCCGTACTCATGTTTATCTGAGTACCTAAGGCCTTTTGCATAGATTGCCAAAATCTCGATGTGAAACGAGAATCACGATCTGAGATGATCGATATTGGCACTCCATGTCGGGAAACTATCTCCTTGAGGTACAACCTAGCAAGGGTTTCCATATCATCCGTTTCTCGTATAGGAATGAAATGAGCTGATTTCGTAAGGCGATCAACTATTACCCAAATAGTATAATGCCCGTTGGATGTTCTAGGTAATTTAGTGATAAAATCCATCGTAATTCTTTCCCACTTCCAAATGGGAATCTCAGGTTGTACCAATAAGCCTGATGGCTTTTGACATTCAGCCTTTACTCTAGAACATGTTAAACACTTGCCCACATATCTAGCAATGGATGCTTTCATGTCGGGCCACCAATAGTGTTTCTTCAGATCCTAATACATCTTGTCAGAACCTGGGTGGATGGATTACTTAGATTTATGGGACTCGTGCATTATTACGTTCCTTAAGTTACCATGATATGGTAACCATCTCCGACCCTTAATACAACGAGTTTCGTCTGACCGTATCTCAAAAGCCTTATCCATCCCTCGTAATTTCTCAATTCTATGATCTTTCTTTTCAAGGGCTTCATTTTGGGCTTTGAGTATTCTAGATGGTAAATCCGAATGAAGAGTCATAACTAATGACCTAACCCTAAGTGGTTGGATTCGTTCCTTACGGCTCAAAGCATCTGCTACTACGTTTACTTTGCCAGGGTGGTAACGAATCTCACAATCATAATCAGCAAGCAGTTCTATCCATCGACGTTGTCTCATGTTCAACTCTTTTTGATTAAGAATATGCTGTAGGCTTTTGTGATCGGTGAAAACCGTACACTTAGTGCCATACAGATAATGTCTCCATATTCTAGAGCGAACACTACTGCTCCTGATTCTAGATCGTGTGTAGTGTAATTTTTCTCATGCGGTTTGAGTTGTCTTTATGCATAAGCGATTACCTTAACTCTTTGCATCAATACAGCTCCAAGACCTCGACGCGAAGCATCACAGTAAACAACGAAATCGTTCTTTCCCTCTGGTAATGCTAAGATCGGAGCTTCACACAACTTTCTCTTCAAAAGTTGGAAAGCTATCTCTTGGTCTTTTTCCCAGATAAATTTCCTATTTTTCTGGGTTAACTCTGTCAAAGTTTTTGCAATTTTTGAAAATCCCTCAATAAACCTTCGATAATAGCCCGCGAGTCCTAAAAATTGTCATATTTCGGTAGGATTTGTAGGATACGGCCAATTCTTAACGGCTATGATTTTTTCAGGATCGACACGAAGTCCTTGTTTATCTATCAAGTGTCCGAGAAATTGCACGGTACTAATCCAAAATTCGCACTTAGAGAACTTTGCATAAAGTTTCTCCGTCTTAAGTAATTCTAGGATTATTCTCAAATGTTGAGCGTGCTCTTTCTCGTTACGAGAATAGATAAGGATATCATCTATGAACACTATGACAAATTTATCCAAGTATGGTTTACACACCCGGTTCATGAGATCCATGAAAACCGCTGGTGCGTTTGTCAAACCAAATGGAATCACTTGAAATTCGTAGTGCCCATATCTCGTTCTGAAAGCGGTCTTAGGGATATCTTCTTCCCTCACTCTCAGTTGATGATAACCAGATCGTAAGTCGATTTTCGAATATACACTCGACCCTTGAAGCTGATCAAACAAGTCATCTATCCTTGGTAATGGGTATCGATTTTTGATAGTAAGTTTTTTTAATCCATGATAATTGATACACATCGTAAAAGATCTGTCTTTCTTCTTAACGAATAAGACAGGAGCTCCCCAAGGTGATGTACTTGGACGAATGAAACCTCGATCAGCCAATTCCTGGAGTTGTTCAGAGAGTTCCTTCATCTCTGAAAGGGCTAACCTATAGGGGGCTTGGGCTATAGGTGCCGCTCCGAGAATTAAGTCGATTTGAAATTCTATTTGACGAACGGGAGGTAAGCCAGGTAAATCCTTAGGAAAAACTTCTGGGTATTCCCTGACTACAGGGATCTCATCCAGTTGTTTTTCATCTGGCTTAGTTTGAATAATGAAGACTTGACAACCTCATGAGATGTATCGTTCCGTTTTGATACATGAGATGAAGTTAAGACGAGTCTTACTTCGATCTCCTTGGATAATTAAAGTTTCATCATTGATAGGTACATGGATGATTTTCTCGTCACAAAGAATCTTAGCTTGATTCTTGGACAACCAATCCATTCCCACAACAACGTCAAAACTACCGAGTCTCATGGGTATAAGATCGATTTCGAATGGGTGGTTAAGTAAGGTTAGGGTACAACCCTTAAGGATGGTCTTAGTACTAACTAGGTTTCCGTCGGCCATTTCTATCTCATAGTAAGTATCTAAAGCTACGGGTTTGATCCTAAGTCTGTGACTACGCTCGGATCTTGTGGATCGTTCCTATCCCTCAACATGTAGGCTCTACCCTAGGCATCATCAGTATTTTTCTTTGGACATTTATTCAAATAGTGTCCCTTTTCTCCGCAAGCATGACAAATGACCGTTGTTGGTGGTGGATTACCCCCAGTTGCTGGTCCTTTATGCCTGAAATCCTTTGTCTGATGGCCCACCTTGTTACATGTATTACACTTAATGAAACAAGGCCCTGTGTGATGCCAATTGCATTTCTTACACAGAGGGGCTTTCCCAACATAACCACTTCCCTCATTTGGAGTGGTGGCATACGCTTTCGTATTATCTTGCCTTGGGTTTGGTTGAGGATAGGGGTTAGTACGATTGTAACTGTTAGTGTTACGGGTGTTTCCGAAAGCTCTCCCATCGTGGAACTTTCGTTTATTATCATTGGGCACTGGCACAGTGTTATGCTTTGTTACTTGGTCCATTAACCTTAAAGTTATGTTAATGGCCTCCTCTAAAGTTTGAGGTTTAGAGGCTGTAACATTCCCTTCGATACTCTGGGGCAAACCTCCAATGAAAACTTCTATTGTCTTTTCAACAGTTGGCAACATTGTAGGACACAATGTTGCTGACTCTTGAAATCTCCGAATATAAGTTTTAACATCGTTCCCCTTAACAGTCAAGTTATATAGTTCATCCTCCATTTTCTTGACTTCTGTTCGAGGATAGTATTTCTTAATCATAAGATTCTTAAACTCAGTCCAGGTGATCTTATATGCCTCTTCTATTCCTATGGGTTGGGCATATGAGTTCCACAAGGATAATGCTTCCTCGGTAAGAGTACCGGTAGCAAACTTAACTCTACAATCCTCGGTACAGTTACTACGAGAGAATACTGATTCACATCTCTCAAACCAGTGAATCAATCCTATGGCCCCTTCTGTTCCCTTAAAATTAAAGGGTTGACAGCTCATAAATTCCTTGTAGTTACTCTTCTTCACTACAGGAATTTCGGGGTTTCTAGCCATGTTAGCATTCCTAGCTTCTAGTGCTGCAGTTACACTGTCAGCAACTAGTCGCCGAATGTCTTCCTGAGTCATGGCGGGTGTAGCGGGAGTAGTAGGAGTAGTTGATCTTGTACGTGCCATTCTATAGTCGTTCGTAAGATAAGATGGGATAAGAATAATGTCATTTTCCATTTAGACATTCTTGCAAGATCTAACTAATAGAATTTTGCGTATAGACGGGTTACAAGTTCTAATTCTTAGAACATTGTCTGATACCGGGGTAATAGGGTATAGGGAATCCTAAAACTAAAAGGGCGGATTTCCTAATAAGATTCACTATATTCCACGAAAATTAGTTTCCCCAGTCTAAAGGCATAGTGATACTAACCTAAAGAATTCTAATTGTTATAAGTTTTAGTATTTCCTAGTTTCTAAAATTCCTAATGACCTCAAGTTCTCTAAATCCTAAGGTAGGTCTATAGTGATTTTCTAATATATAAGGCATAGGGGATCCTAGTATAGGCAAACTATATTTTCTATAACGACTTATTCCTATATCTTACAGGGTGCATACTACCTAATAACCTATCCATATAACTAAATTACCTATAACCTTATTAATTTGCTCATTTGTTGTTCTTAAGTTCTTGGATTGCTTCTAGCAGATCTCTTATGTCAGACTTATGACTATCCCTAATATCTTTTATGATCATTTCTATAGTGGAAAGTCTAACATGTGCGGTAACTACCTCGTCAGAGTGTCCCTCATATTTTGTTTGTAACTTAAAGATTTGACTACGTGTTTTCTCTAATTCATTTTCTAACCTAGTGTAATCTTTTTGAATTATTATCCTACCTTTTCCTAAGTCTCTTATCTTATTTTCTACTTCTTCTATACGCCCTAAAGATAACTTATCTAAATGACTAAGTATATCTTCTATTTGTTCTTCAGGTCTTTCTAAGGATGTTTTGCAAGAACTATTTCCTATTTCAAACCTAGGGGAAGGCAAAGGTGGTATAGTACGTAATTTCTTACGGGGTGGGGAATCTATTTCGGGAACATAGCGATCTTGACTATTATAGTGAGGTATAGATGGGCTAGGTGTTAAAGTAGGTACTATAGGAATGTCACTACCATATTCTTGTATATACCCATTATATGCTTGCATATAGGGATCATTCGGGGAAGGCTCTAATCCTAAGTTAACTAAGATATTCTGGGCTAATTCTTTCGGAGAATTAGAACTAGAAGATGAGTGGGTAGGAGTAGCCGGGGCATACTCATAACTATTCGATGAGGTATCCTCATCATCAGTGTCAAACACTATGATAGCATTGTTAAAGGATGACATATCTAACTGTAATGTCATTTCCGGGTACATGTCTTAGCATAATTCTAGCCTATATTCTATCTAGAGGCAATAGTAATAGTGGGGAATCTACCTTAGAGGCAATAGTGAGGAATTTATCCTAAAGGCAGTTTAGGGATTCTAACCTAAAGGCAAGTCAGGAATCTTAACCTAAAGGCAAGTCGGGAGTCTAAAGGCAAGTTCGGGGATTCTAGTGGTACGGAGGACTTTTTTTTTTAAGTGGTTATAGTTTTAGGAAAAATCCTTTTGTTCTCTATAACCAAGGCTCTTGTACCAATCTGTAACACCCCCATTTTTCATAGATCGCAGCGGATTTAGAGTTTGGGGTATTACTTCATGGAAACAAAGACAAGATAATAGAAAACGACTCGAAAAGAGACGTTTTTGAAAAAGGTGTTATCATTCATTTATTCATCAGAGTTTTTATAGTAAAAGATATACTTTTGCCAAAAGTGAGGTCCCAAAGATACGTTTTTAGGCAAAAACTGATGAATGATAACTATTATGGACGTCCTCATGTCCAGTTCTTCTACGTGCCAGGGTTCCTAAAGAGCTTAGTTACCTAGGATAACATGCTTAAAAGTCAACACTAAGGTTGAGTGAGAGTCATAGGTTTAAGTAGATAGGGTGTGAATACAAGTTCCACAGGGTTCAGCTTAAACCCTATGTGTGGAAAAGTTAGTGATAGAAGGTATATTGCACTAAGCTCATGAACCACACGTTAACAGTCCGAGTCATGGGGTCTGCAGACCAACCATGAGAGGACGGGAAGGATAACTTTGCCAAAGTTAATCCTTCAGAGAGGGTTCAAATATAGTATTTATTGATACCCTCCAGTGAGAGGTAGTATCAACGGGAGTTGTCAAACTCCAATAGATCTATCAACTATATTCGCGTTCACTTGGGTAAAATATCCCAAATGATTAGATTTATGAATTTTAGTTATGTAATGATGGCAGATAGTTTACTCGTGCAATAACCAAAGAAAAAGACTTGTATTCGGTTTAAAGCATGTATCCCCCTCACAGGGTTGTAAAGTATTTAAAAGTGAGGCTATGAAAACTCACCTGGGTCTTAAGGTAAGTAAAGTAGGGGTTTAGATAACTCACTCACGTATCCTGGGGGTAGTGTAGGTGTGTGTATGTCAAGTCTTTGTTTAGGTTTTCTCAACTAATCACTCTTAAGGTTTTTAAATATAACATAACACCGTTCGGGCCATCGTAATCCAGAAGTATACTCCCTACTATTGTATTATGTTATCAACATAATACCGTTCGAGCCATCATAATTCAGAAGTATATAACTCCTCACACGAAGCTCCCTATTATTGAGTTATGTTGTTACTAGGTTTAGTTATAACATACCACCGTTCGGGCCATCATAATTCAGAGGTCATGCAATAATCGTTTGAGGAGCCAGGGCACTTTAAATCGTAAACCCAGCAAACTCGTCAAAACGAAATATCCACATGATACTCCTCACATGAAGCTCCCTAGTATTGTGATATGCTTCTAACTTAAAATAAGTTTTTATACTTATATGAAAATAGTCCGTTTATACCCTTCAAGTTTATATATTTACACTTTCTACTCTATACTTATAAACTTATACCATTTAAGCATATAACTTTCTAAATTTTGCACATTTAGTCCCTATACTTAAATATTTTATAGAAATGGCAAAAATGGTCCTTAAACTATACTAACTTTCAATATTTACCTTTTATACCATTAGCTTTATAATATTTGCAATACTAGTCCTTTTAAGTTTATAACTCATTTTACTTTCTATCCTAAGGTTTTAGAACTTTGCAAAAAGGGTCCTTGTACTTATAACTTCTAAGAAGTGTCAAAAAAAGTCCCTAGACTTTATAGTTTCAGGAATTTACCGTATATACCCCTATGCATGAAAACTTTTACAAAACTAGTCCTAAATTCAAGTTAACCATATTTTTATAAAACAACTAAGTTTCCTAGCTTATGTTTAGCTAATATATGTTCAAATAAGTCATCTAATTCAGATTATAGCACAAGATAGGGCAATTTAGCATATAAACTCCTAATTTTCTAAAACTAGGGTTTCAAAATGAAAACTTCTAAAATAAAATGGTCAAGGCTATCCTATGGTTTCTAAGGCATGTTCTAAGTATCATAGGTCTGTTCTAAGGCTATTAGATTCAAAGGTGAGGCTTACCTAGGTTGTGGAAGGTATAACGAGGGTTCTAGGGTTTCTCTCGGCCAAAACCACAACTCGACAAGGTCTAGGCTAAGGTACTCGACTTCTAAGGCTTCTAAAGTCTTAGTACAACAGAAGTTTAGGTGATAGAGAAGAGAGAAAGGTGTGAAGAGAAATGGAGGGGAGGGGGTATTTATAGGTCGCGTATGAGTAGCGAGCACGCAAAGGTGCTGCTAGGTGTCAAGGGGGGAGGTCGAGTAAGCAGGGCTAGGGGAGGTTGTGGCAGGTCTAGAGGGTGATGAGGATCAGCTAGAAGGTAACTAGGGGGCGCCATAGGCCGGTTGTGGTGTAGGTTGGCCGAAAGGTTGAAGGAAGTGACAAGGAGGTGATGCACCTCCTTGTGTGGGTGCTTAGAGGTACTAGGGTGTGTGCTAGGTTAGGGGAAGGTGCTAGGGTGCTTGCTTGGTAGTTTAGAGGTGTTTGGTAACTAGTTTTAGGTTTTTAGGTTTAGTTTTAACCTAGTTTTTCCTAGAAAGTTTTAGGGTTTTATCTAGGGTTTAGTGCCTAATTTAGGGTCCTATGAGTGTTTAGTGACTAATACTAAGTCCTAGGAGGCTTGTACTATGTGGTGGTAGCTTATGGTAAAGATTTGGGAATGTTAAACCTAGTTTTCGGGAAGTTATGACCTAGTTAGGGTTTGTGCTTATGGGACTTATACCTGAGTTCTAGGGGGTTGTACTATGTTCTAGGGAGTCTAATATAACCAAAAGTTTCGATTGTAACTTATACCTAAGCCTTGAACACTTTCAAGCTAGTTCAGATAAGCAATTAGGGTTTTAAAGTTAACCGTAAACACATAGGTGCAATTAGGGTTTTCTGGTAAGTATAGTGTACTAGAGTGGTAGTTTACTTAGCGAAATTATGTTTAAAACCTAGACTTGACATACCGGGATGTTTACATCTAGTAAACATAGTAGTGGTTGGTATAGGTGGATACGTGAGCTTGTCTAGAGGTTATATAGGCAATAGTGGTATAGTAAGGCAAAAATTTTACTCGGGAAATAGCTATAGGAATTTCTAACCTAGTTTGTGCTTAGTGAGGGCCTAAGTTAAGTTAGTAAGACTTTGCTAACATAAGGGGAAGTTAGTGGGTTGCTACACAAATGTTAACCCAGGAAAATGGTATCCTGCAAAAATAGTACCCTCTTTACCATGAGTCCCTAAGTCACCTCCTGTTAGAGCTAGAAGATGTGGTCCCTGCAGAAAAAAGTTTAAAATTTTGTGGTTCAATCATAGTTAATGTTGCTAAATAATCATAACGCAAAACGAAGTTTAATTCAATACTTACAAACAGTTATATATTCTTAACTATATGAATAAATTCACACCAACAGGTCTTTGGTCTAGCCATACCAAAGGTGCCCTTAGCATTAACTAAAAATGACTTGACCTGATAATTCATGTCAGGACGAGCTTGGAGAAGCTTAAATTCATCAGATATTTCAAAGTACTTCTCAATCATACTAATAAGCTGTTCATTACCTTCAGCTAGAAATCGTGGATCTTTGACATGCAAAGCTCTTGTCTCTCTTAATATTCTATTGGCCTCCAAGCATACCTTCTCTACTTCATGGCTTGGGACCTCATCCAAGCAAAATTCGCCAGATGTTACGTCTATATACGGGGTCAGATCAATCACCAATATATCCATTTCCCTGATTACTTATATTTTTCAATCTTGTTGTTGAGAGAACCGAAGAAGCAATGCTGGATATTGAAGTCAATGATCATGCATTAATAATTGTGCATGAAGACTTTTGGATTCTGTAATTGTGGTGACTATACATTACTATTTTAGTGGATGTTATGATGTACATGAATTAAACCATAAGTGCATAACCCTACCTGATTGGTACCATACGTTTATGAAAAAAAAATGTTAAAGATATGGAGCTTCATATGTTCTAATTAAGTACAAGTAGTAAACTACAAACCGATTATCTATACTATCTACAATGGAAAAATTACCTATTCTTGAAAGTGAAAAACTTAAATTAATGTTTTGCCTAAATTACCCTTAATTAATCTTAGAAACTCTATTGAAGGAAATATTGAATTATTCACGAAAGTATTGAACCACATAAATCTAATGAAGGAAACTATTGAAAATATGGCAACTATTGAATCATCCACGAAAGTATGATAGTGTTTGTTCGTTTAGGGTTTTTTTTTCAATTTTTTTTTAGTTACATGAATGATCAATCAGATAATACATAAATAAATAAGCCGGTTATGGACTGAAAATTCGGGCTACATGTGGACATGTGTTGATGGTTCCATTTTGACCAATTACATATGACTTTTCCTTTTATTTTCCTATAGTGCCTTCCATTAATCATAGAAATATTCATTTAAATACATTACTTTGTTTTTAATTATATTTCATTATTAAATTATGAATTAGAGTCTATATTTACATTTTCTCTAGCATTTATTGTATTAAAATTACCCAATATTACATCACTACCTGATTATAACGCAAAGCGGAAGACTTTATAATATAAAAGTAAGCCAAGAACATCATGACTTATTATTACAAAATCCCAAAAAAGTACGTAATGAAATAACATCAACATAAGTCCAACATAATCCAAATAGTCCAAAATGATGGGGAAACTAAGCTGTAGGTTATCTAGCTCCTACTCTCATCACTCGAGCCCAGCATCCCGCTTATTACCTGCCGCATGGAAAAGAAAACGCGGCTGAGCATAAAAAGCTCAGTGAACAGATATATATGCAAAGCAAAGTAATAAGCAAACGAAAGAGGAAGATCATAAAATGGCATAATGTATCACAAGTCATAACAGAGCGAAGCATCATAGAGATATCAGCATAACGTAATCATATGGAAAAGGTAAATAACACGTATCAACAAAGAAACGTCTAAACAAGGTACTTGAATGGACAACCGAATCATAGGAAAGCCACGAGCCGACCTGCCAAGGTACTTGACAGATCTCATACATACATAATCATAAGTAGCCACATAAGTGCACAAAGAGGGGAGACCTCTACGTACCATACCTGGAGTGATCAGCTCCGCTGTGAAGGAGTAGAGAAGCACCTACCCACATTCACCATACATACACATACATAAACATAAGTGCTAGGATGCATCCATACGCCCCCCATACATACATACATAAACATACATGCACCCTGCTCGCAGGACAGGTATACACATATCATAAATGGCCAGGAGTACTCATAATCATAATCATATCATACAAAGTGGGGTCGCCGTGGATCAATCACACCTCCACAGAAAGTGTCATGCCATCGGTGCCTCGATGACACGCCCATGGTACCTCCATGAGTAGTTAGAAAACTCGGGCATAAGAGCATACATACATACATAGAATCATAGCAGCATATCCAAATCATAGCATAGCATAATCATAATCAGAGGAAATGAATGTGAATCGTATATCAAAGAAATCATATCAAATAATCGAATCAAAACATAAGGGAGCATAGCAATGGCTTAGGAGATCATATCAACGAATCATATCAAAAGGAATCATAACAAAGGTCGAGGATCAAAAGTCATGAGAATTTCCCTACTGAAAAGGGATAGAATATCTGTACCTTAACGAAGCAAACAAACACCAAAGATGATCACTAAAGAGATGACAACTACTCCCGCTTCACCGGATCTACATGAATATGATAATCACCTATTATTTTATGTTCATAGAATCAGGTTACTCATTTTAGTATGCTTTTCATTTTAAGTAACTTTCTAAAAATAGTAACTTGCCATATTTAGTAAGTTCCCAATTTAGTAACCTTCCCGAATTAGTAATTTAATACTTTAAGGTTTAAAATGACCAATATAATAGTTTAGGTTTTAAAATGTCAATATTATAAGCTTAGGGTCTAAAATGTAAATTATCAACATTAAATATTAAAAGTCAAATAAAATTATTTAAAGTTTATTTTAATAAATTAATATTAAGATAATAATTTTGGGCCCCGTCATTATCATTTTATATAATTTATTAATGTACCCACGATATTAATATTTATGCCGGAGTGACGACCCGAGATTTTTAGTATTTTTCCGAAACAAAGATACACCTTTACATATATAATAACATGCATGCATACATTCATTTTAGCTCATATAATATTAGGTTCAAGACATGTTGTCGTGTTTTAAAATACTAAAACTCACGTATAAAACCAATAAGAATACCAACCATATTATGTTAATATATATTAGATCAAATACAAAACAGGACGAAGCCGCCGAATACGCATAAGTCGAACCAAAATCCGAACTAACATGCATGTGATGACATACTTATTTTATATATATACCTGTAATACCATTCAACCCATACGTACAAATGATCACAAACCCAAAGACTTACCCCAGTTCATATGCATGTTTTAAACATAACGAGGGACAAATAATCGACCCATGATGACTTTATGTGCGACCCATGATTTTTTTTTTTTGTGTTACAGCCCTTGCTGTATACAAACATTGCCTAATTATCATTATACTTATGTGTAGCATATAATTACCTATGCGTTAAAACGTACACAGGTTCAAGATATACCTTAACCACTGATGACGAAATCGACACCGAAAACAGTTTCTATTATAACTTATTTTATGCATATAACAGGTTTTTCGTATAAGGATTTCATGCATATTTAGGATTTATATTTATATATCATATAGTTTGTTTATACCAGTTCTAGTTTTCTTGTTTTATAGATGTCGATATCATGATTCCATGCAAGGGTTTCTAGCAATTTTAGAGTTGATTAGACATGCGATAATATAGTCGATTTACATGTTTTATCTCCGTTATTATATGTGATGATCTATACGATGTCATGCAGTCAATTTAGGAGACACGAGACAAAATAAAAAGGGAGAACAATAAGGAGAGAATTGATCAGGGTTGGTGATACACTAACCCTTGTTGTCGCGACCAGGAAGAAGAAAACAACACGATCAAATACCCAGCAAAACAACCCCACGACAGATCAATACCCACGAACCAAGGACCCCTTTGTCGAACCAGAATATATATATCCACGTCCACACTTAAACCAGCAACACGGCCTATGTCCAAAAGCCCGATCAACCCACCACCAAAACCACGATCAAACCTCCTTGCACACTTTGATTTTCGAACGAGAATGGAACAAGAATGGTAGCAGCCGCTTGTGTGTTTTTGTTTAGGGTTTTAAGTTGTTTTGTGTGAGATATTCGGTATTAAAGGATAAAGAGAAACCGTGTGAATTGATTTGGTTAACCAAGGAATGCCGTATATTTGTGACTGTGATAGACACATACCATACTTAGACCAATCATATCTTTAGATAAGTTTTGGTTCGGCCCATTGACAATATTTTGGCGTGTAACAAGTTTTATAAATGTGACATAGTTGAAAACTGTATAACATATGTCTTATAGATTTAATATGTTGCCTAAACTTCAAATATTATCTTATAAATACTTAGGTTAAAATTTAATATACGTTTTAGATTTTACGGGCGTTATAATTCTTCCCCTCTAAAATGAAAATTTCGTCCGCGAAATTGAGATAAGAAAGCCCAACGAAACGTACCGAATCACGAAAAGAAATGTGGATAATTAGCACGCATAGACTCCTCCGTTTCCCAAGTAGCCTCACTCTCGGGATGGTTCTTCCAAAGGATCTTAACGAACGGAATGGTCTTAGTTCTCATGACTCGATCCTGACGCTCCAAAATAGCCTCAGGCTCTTCAACAAAAGATAAATCCTCCCGAATTTGGTCCAAAGGATACGAAGCAACATGAAGCGGGTGATAATTATATCCCCTCAAAAGTGATACATGGAATACATTATGCACATGAGAGAGTTGTGGAGGTAATGCCAAACGGTACGAGACTTCACCTACGCGGTCAAGAATCTCAAACGGTCCAATGTAACGCGGACTGAGTTTCCCCTGAATACCAAAACGCTTAACACCACGGAAGGGAGAAACCTTAAGAAAAACACGGTCTCCCGGATTAAACTCTAACACACGACGGTGACGATCCGCATAACTTTTCTGTCTAGCTCTAGCCTCCTTGAGCTTTGCAGTAGCGGTAGCAACTTTCTCATTAGTCTCCGCAATCAACTCGGGACCCTCAATGATACGTTCACCCACTTCATTCCAACATACCGGAGCCCTACAATTCCTACCATACAAAAGCTCAAACGGTGCCGCCTTAATACTTGCATGCCAACTGTTGTTATAAGCAAGCTCCACCAAACATAAATAATCATCCCAATGTCCGGTCCACTCCAAAGCACAAGATCTAAGCATATCTTCCAAGGTTTGTATAGTGCGTTCCGACTGTCCGTCGGTTTGCGGATGGAAGGTTGTGCTAAACTTGAGTTGGGTACTCCAAGCTTTGTGCAAGCCCCTCCAGAAGCGTGAGGTAAAACGCGGATCTCTATCTGAAATAATGGCTGCTGGAGTGCCGTGTAAACGAACAATTTCCTGACGGAAGGTTTCTGTCAACTTAGCAACTGTATACTCTTTCCGAATAGGTAAGAAATGCGCGGATTTGGTAAGACGGTCAACAACTACCCAGATAGTGTCATTCTTACGAAGAGTACGAGGCAAACCCGTGACGAAATCCATAGAAATTTGGTCCCACTTCCATGTAGGAATTTCAAGAGGCTGGAGTAAACCACAGGCGCGCTGATGTTCAATCTTAACCTGCTGACAGGTCATACACTTAGCCACATGTAAAGCTACATCCTGTTTCATGCCATTCCACCAAAAATGTTGTTTCAAATCTCGGTACATCTTGGTAGAACCTGGGTGAATAGTGAATGGGGAACTGTGTGCTTCAGACAACACAGCTTCCCAAAGTGAGGAATCATCAGGAACACATAGACGGTCTCCAAACCAAACAATGCCGTCATCATCAACCCAAAACTCCGTCTGTTTCCCTTTCTCCACATTCTGAACGATAGCCCATAACTTACCGTCATCCTTCTGAGCTTCTTTAATTCGCAGGATAAGATTAGATTCAACTTTTAGACTAGCCCAGTATCCATCATAACCCCGAACACATAGCTCTATATCCAACTGTTCCAAATCATTGAGTAACCGAGGCTCGATCTCCAAACTAGCAATCATACCCGATTTCCTACTAAGGGCATCTGCCACTACATTCGCTTTACCCGGATGGTACTGAATGTTGGCATCATAGTCTTTCAAGAGTTCCAACCAGCGCCTCTGTCTCATATTCAACTCCTTCTGTGTGAAAATGTACTTGAGACTTTTATGGTCCGTGAAGATATCACAAGTCTCACCATAAAGATAGTGTCTCCATATCTTAAGCGCAAAAATCACTGCCTCCAGTTCCAAATCATGAGTTGGGTAATTCTCTTCATAAGGTTTCAACTGTCGAGATGCATAGGCAATCACTTTCCCATGCTGCATAAGTACACAACCCAACCCTTTCTTAGAAGCATCACTATAGATCTGATAACCGCCCGTACCAGATGGAAGAGTAAGTATAGGAGCGGAGACTAATCTCTTCTTTAGCTCTTCAAAACTTTGCTCCCGTTCATCGGTCCACACTAGCCTATGTCCAAAAGCCCGATCAACCCACCACCAAAACCACGATCAAACCTCCTTGCACACTTTGATTTTCGAACGAGAATGGAACAAGAATGGTAGCAGCCGCTTGTGTGTTTTTGTTTAGGGTTTTAAGTTGTTTTGTGTGAGATATTCGGTATTAAAGGATAAAGAGAAACCGTGTGAATTGATTTGGTTAACCAAGGAATGCCGTATATTTGTGACTGTGATAGACACATACCATACTTAGACCAATCATATCTTTAGATAAGTTTTTGGTTCGGCCCATTGACAATATTTTGGCGTGTAACAAGTTTTATAAATGTGACATAGTTGAAAACTGTATAACATATGTCTTATAGATTTAATATGTTGCCTAAACTTCAAATATTATCTTATAAATACTTAGGTTAAAATTTAATATACGTTTTAGATTTTACGGGCGTTATAACTACCTCCTTAAAAATGATTTTGTCCCCGAAATCAACGAAAAATAAGTCTTTTACTTTTATGGGTTATTATGATATAGTCGCATTAATAAAAAAGATTTCATCCTGTATACGTACAACATTGGTATTAGTATAATTACTAGACAAGTACCCATGCATAGCAACGGGATTTTATAGTGGCAGATAGTTATAGTGATATTTTGATTACACAAAACATTACACAAAACACTTAACCAAAATATTAATTGTGTAACCAAAATATCACTATAATTATATGCCGCTAATCGCTATAAATCCCGTTGCTATGCACGGGCACTCGTCTAGTTTGTTTAAATGCTTAAAAATTTGAATTAAACAAGAAAACTTATATTTTAGTGAGCAGATGTGAACTTACATCAATTCATATTTATTTATATAACATTTATCGAACAGCATTTACATCAACATAAAAAGAAAAAATAAAAACATACATTCATCACCCTTAAAGACATAAATAGAAGTCTAAGTTGATAAATGATCACTGCACACTTTCAACACACCACATCTTCAGTTCCTTATTTATTCGATCTTCTTGGCATCATACAAGAAGTACCTATCTTCGTCAAGGATACTTTCTAATGCTCCTTCTTGTTTTCATTAAGTTTAATCACAGCAAGCTCTTTCTGGAAATATTCTCCAGCGTAGACGGGTGGATAGTTATCAGCAAGAGGCGACTGTGCATAATGGCCCAAGGGCTTCATAATATCATCTGATGCTACAGCCGAAAACAACTACCAAGAGAAACAAAAAATTAATAAGAGGTAGATTTAGTTCATATGGTATCATAAATGTAGGTTCATATCTGATTTACTCACGGTTGAGGATACTCTCCATAGGCTTCGATTTGCTTCTGAAGCTGCTTTAATTGCATCAACTGTCTTTTTAGTTACTATAACTTCATGCAAACCAGCCATACAATCTCCAGCAGTAACCCATTCTAACTGCAAATGAAAACAGTATCCTAAATGAAAATTTGTACCAACATTTGCTTGCCATGACAAATGACTAAAAATTGTACTTATAATTGATATAAATATAACAAAAACTAGATAGAACAAGATACTTCTCGATTGAAGTGACATACTTCTCGGTAAGTATATAAATCTTGAAACAGGATACTTAATTGTACAGGAGTACAAGTGGTAAAACAGTATACAAAATTTGCTCACTTACAAATCGCAAACACATTTTTTTAAAAGTTTCTGTTGAAACAGGATACTTAATTGTAACGGTTCAAAATGGGTTCGGATCAAAACATGTTATATCATTTTTGGCCGACGCGCCAACACCTTTTTGTTCAATTTTAAAGTTTTATATCATAGTTATACTTTATATTATTTAAAACAAAGTTAAGTTATTAGGTTGTAATCATTTGCATACACATTAGATGACTTGTAACCCATCCTACCTATGTTATAAAACACATACAATCTTAAGACATGTTTACTTAAACACTTTTATACCTGCTTTCCGGACTGAATAAGTAGACACCCTTCTGGAACCTTCACTTCAACCTTCTTTCCGTTTCTTAGCCAAATGTAGAGACCAGGGAATTTACTTCTGTAATGAATTGTTAAAAAGTTAAGGTCATAATGGTATCCTGCAAAAACAGTACCCTCTTTGCCATGACTCGCTAAGTCACTTCCTGTTGGGGATAAAAGATGTGGACCCTGAGAAAATGAAACAAAAGTTAGACTCGATTCTCGTCTACGTTTCAATATAATCATGAGAAAAATGCAATATTAGCAAACTTTCTTTAAGTCCCATAATAGACATGCTTATAAGTACTTTTCGTTTGTGGGAGACTCACATTTTTTAAGAGACTGGTGAATGCGTCCTTTGGCAGGCCAAATCCAATTGCTACCATTTCAGCTATTGCCTACACAAATCGAAATAAATTATTTAAAAGAAAAAAAATACAGAAATGAATATTTTATTATTTACCAAGTCACTGCAAGTGACACACATACCTCTACAGCAGACATAAGCTTATAACCCCATGATTCCATTATTTCTTCCCATTCGGGGAAACCTTCAGGTATGATGTGCTCAGAATTCAGATCCTATATGAGGGGTACACAGTTCGAAATTGTATCATCAACGATCACTAAGCAAACTAGTGATACAAAAATATTGGTATATATCGAGTTTTTTTAACAATTTTTTTTTTTTTTTTTGAAAATGTACAACTTTTATAGATAATAATTCGCTAAGATATATATATATTTTTTAAATACGTTACTTTAATAATAATTTAGTGTTTTTTTTAATAAAGACAATTCTAATAGGTTTTATGCATGAATTAAGAATACAGTTTGGGTCTTGTTTAACCCATTTGACCCGTTCACAAATTTTAATTATTTTACCTATTTGACATGTCATTGACAGTGGCGGACATACCTAAGGCAAAGGGTATACACGTGCATACTCTCGAAAAACATCTGTAATGTAAAATTTGTCTTTTTTTTAATGAATTTTAATAATTCAACGCTAAGTGCTTTGANAAAAGCGCATTTGCTTGAGGACAAGCAAATCTCAAGAACTAAGTGCTTTGATGAGGCGAAAAGTGTTACGCTTTTAGGGGGTCATTTAAGCCCTAATTCGTAATTATTTGATCAAATATTGCCTTAAATCGTTCCTTTTGTCATTTTAGGTACTTTGGAGAGGAAATTTGGAAAAGGAAGCATTTTGGACGTTTTCGGAGCATAAAAGTGAAGAAAACGACAAAGTCTCAAAACCAAGCTGAAAACAGTACCTGACGGCATCACTCTCTACGAGGTGACGGCGTCACGCTTTGACAAAGAGGTGGATGATTTTTACACTAGACGCCCCAAAAAGATTTTTGGAAGAATTACACGTGACGGCGTCACGTGTAAATGGGAGTAGGCCGTCACGTTATAGCTTAAAGGGAGACGGCCCAGAGACATTTAAAGGGGGACGGCGTCAAGAATAGATCTGAGTAATCCGAGAGAGTTTTGGCGGAGAGGTGACGGCGTCACACTCTAAAACGTGGCGCCGTCAGATTGTAAAATCTATATATATTTTTTTCTAATTTTCATTCATTAAGTGTGCAACTTTTGGGAGAACTTTAGGGATAAACCTTAGTTCGTAAAACACTGTATTTTTAGGGGTTTTTCACCCTTGAGACCTTGATGTTCAATTAAAGATAAGTCTCCTTTCAAATCAATCAATATGTCTATGTGTTGTTTGATTATATCTTATGCTTGTCTTTACTTTAACATGCTAGGCTAGGTTTTTC
>LBNU01017105.1:53731-109107 GCA_014162995.1 Artemisia annua | reverse complement strand
TTTTTGGAGCATAAAAGTGAAGAAAACGACAAAGTCTCAAAACCAAGCTAAAAACAGTACCTGACGGCGTCACGCTTTGACAAAGAGGTGGATGATTTTTACACTAGACGCCCCAGAAAGATTTTTGGAAGAATTACACGTGACGGCGTCACGTGTAAATGGGAGTAGGCCGTCACGTTATAGCTTAAAGGGAGACGGCCCAGAGACATTTAAAGGGGACGGCGTCAAGAATAGATCTGAGTAATCCGAGAGAGTTTTGGCGGCGAGGTGACGGCGTCACACTCTAAAACGTGACCCCGTCAGATTGTAAAATCTATATATATTTTTCTAATTTTCATTCATTAAGTGTGCAACTTTTGGGAGAACTTTAGGGATAAACCCTAGTTCGTAAAACACTGTATTTTCAGGGGGGTTTTCACCCTTGAGACCTTGATGTTTAATTAAAGATAAGTCTCCTTTCAAATCAATCAATATTTCTATGTGTTGTTTGATTATATCTTATGCTTGTCTTTACTTTAACATGCTAGGCTAGGTTTTTCTTGTGTTTGCTTGGATCTAATGAAACCTAGCTATTGATTACATGTTGTTGGTTTGTTTGTGATTGTTGTGGGTGGGTGAAGTCGATGTTAGGCTTAAGAAAACTGGCTAACCTCCTATACGGTAACTTGCTTGAACGTCTTAAGAAACATGAATCGGATGTGTACTACGATTATATGGTTGTATTTAATGCATAATCGAATTCTAGTGATCCCATGTTAGGAGCTTTTAATCGGCTCGACATAGGAGTGAAGTAGGAGCTTATAGAGTTAGGGAAGATCGTACACGGCCCTACGAATGGTTTAAAGGAATACAACCCGTCATCCACACAATTACAACAAACCAATCAACCGGTAAAAGATAGCTAGGGAGTAAGGAAATCTAAGTAAACACATTTTTCTCTCATATAAGTTTCACAACAATTTACTTTTTCTTGTTATTTTATTTTATTTGCATAAGTAGTTATTTGGGTTAGTTGACTAGCAACTAATTCCGCCCACTCTTCCAAATACCCGAGATTTTACTTGCTTTCATAAAACATAAAAATACAAAAAGAATCATCCCTCAACCCTTAGACCTAAATTAGAGTAGTTTTCAATCCTAACGACACTATTCCCCGAGAGAACGATCAATCCCCCTGTACTTGCCACTTCACTATACTACATCGGTCAGGTACACTGCCTGGCGGGGGTTGTAAGCTTCTCAAGATCCCTTGAGAGGTAAAACCTAATTGCGAAGGTTGCAAAACCCACGCATCATGCTTACCCTCTTAAAAAAAGTTTTGAAAGTGCATACTCTATAATCAATTTATGTGTCCGCCACTGGTCATTGATGAATGATGAAAGGTCAAGGGTTCGAATCTCGGCTCGCGCTTACTCCAGTTTGTGCCCCACTGGCCAGGAGAGTTGCCGGAGTTATTTCTTGTGGGATGGACAATGACTGGTGCCAAAAGACACCCAAGGTCAGGGCGTTCATGCCCGTTCACGCCTTTTGTGGATCGATGAATGATGAAAGTCATAAACAAAACCTTATTCAAGTTTTTAAGAGTATATAATATAGGTCAAATTATGGTGAACCTTAAAGCGAGTAGTTGATGGACGAGGGCCAATTCTCCACATGTATCGCCACTTAAGATCTGCACCTGTTGGAATTAAAGGCTGGTGCTCTTTAGGCAATGCTTTCGCCTTCTCTAGCATATCCTTAACAGCCAAACTACGTGGAACTTCAACTCCTCCTGGTGTCGCACCATTCTGTTTATTTTCAAACAAAGCATCAATGCATAAATCATTTTCTAACAAAGAATTGAACCATAATAATATGCGGAGTACTACTCATACATATGTGACATAACTGTACCATATAATTAGTTGTGCACTATTTAATGATTTCAAAATTGGTAAAACATGTTACTCTCAACTTTTGTTTTTTTGGATGTTCCAGAAAAAGTGTACTACTTCTATTTATAGTTATTTCTAAAACTAATAGCTTTGATAGGGTGCTCGACAAGTTATTGCTAAATATAAACTTTGTGTATCTCCTGCTTAAATGATATATCGTCCCCTGTACGTGTTTATTTATCAAATGTTACCAGCCTTCGTTTTCATGTAATTTCAGGTTTCACGTTCATTTCCATTAAACTTCTAAATTCAGTATATATTCTCATCTTCATCGTTTATAAACACATAAACAATACGCAAAACAAACAAGCTTGACCTGATAATGCATGTCAGGACGTGCTTGGAGAAGCTTAAACTCATCAGGCATTTCAAAATACTTCTCCATCATACTAATAAACCGATCATCATCTTCAGCAGAACATCTTGGATCTTTAACAAGCAAAGCACCTGTCTCTCTTAATATTCGACTAACCTCCAAGCATACCTTCTCAAGTTCAGGACTCAGGACCCCATCTAAGCAAAACTCGCCAGATGTTGCATCAACATACGGTGTAAGATCAATCACGGGAATATCCATTTCTAGAGAACTCAAGAAGCAATGCTCGATATCAACTCGATGATCATGCATTTATGGTGTTGCATATATATTGAGGTGACTCAAGATTTTTTTTGTGATTCCATTAGTGTGATGACCACACATTTTTTTATTTTTATTCCTTTTTTGGATGTTATTAAACCTTAACTCTACCTGATTGGAACCATACGAATAACTTCCAATATGAAGACATGTCAAAGATATGTAAGCACCTTATTATGGTAAGCTTAATGTGTTCTAAAAAAAATGGTCCCTGGTTCATGTCATGAATACTTATGCATGAAACACTCTTGGCTCTAAAATACTTCTTTTCTTTTACATTTTTTTTTTTTTAGTTCCTTGGTATATATGACATAAACTTTTTATCTGATTACGATTATCCAAACTGCAATCCCAAACACCCCTAATGTAAAGGCATTACTCCAAATTAGCGATGGTTCTTTTATTAGCATTTGACTTAAGATGAGTATGTGTGATAATATATGGACTTATATAAATGAACTGATCATATCATAATAACTACCGAGACGTAGAAGGATTTTGGGATTAAGGATTCAGATTTTTATCAGTTTTATGATTTGTGTTTTGATTAACCATGATATCGACGAAAGCAAACAAGTTTATGCATATGCTTTTGAGAAATGTATTACTACGTCTTTGTTGAATGGTTTTAAGATTATAATTTTATATAGCATGGCACTATGGCTATATATTTATGATAGGTTCAGCTAAAAATTAAAATTTAAGTTTACCCCACATACTAAAGTTCAATTCTTCATAGTTCATATAGATTGTTACCNTCGGGTAAGGATCCAGTGAGAAGAAATTTTAAAATGAGAAGAATGAGAAATAACTATAACCTCATATTTGAGATGCATCGATTTGAATTAGATGGATCTCTATTCATTTAGGTGCATCACAATTAGTTTCGAAAGTGATTTTGAAGTGAAAATGTTACAAAGTAGTACTAGCAACAAATTTGATCCGCAGAGAACAAAAAATACATAGGATTCGTCTAACTTGATGAAATGCATCTAATATATGTATTTGCATCTATTTTTTGGCTAGAAAATATATTATGATGCATCTAAAAGATTAAGGATGCATTTAATTCAAATTGATGCATCTCTAATGTGTAGTTATAGTTATTTCTCATCCTTCTTATTTTAAGGATTCTTCTCATTTGATCCTTATGGATCCACTAAGAAGAGAAAATAAAATAAGAACAATGAGAAATGTTTGTAGCCACACATTTCAAATGAAGAAGGAGAATTTCATGGGAGATGCATCTTATTTTGTAGGTGCATCTGAAATGTGCGGCTGTAGTTACTTCTCATTCTTCTCATTTAACTTTTATTTCTCATTTGATCCTTACTCTACCCCACATGCTAAAGTTCAATTCTTCATAGTTCATATAGATTGTTACCGACTTACCGTAGATATCTTTAACTTAGTTACCAATTTACATATACAACAAAAATAAGATGTAAACAAAAGAAATGGGAAAACAAATTTGGAGCCTAATTGATGGAAATTGGGCCCAGCATTTGGTCCAGACCACGAAGGTCATTTGTACGTATGTGGAGTCCATCTAGAATTTTCAGTGGGCTGCTCATCCATGCCACATGTCTTTTACTTTCAACCAGTGATTATGATTTATGAGAATGTGATTTTCTAATGTGACATTATAGTAACATTACTAGCCATGGAATTGAAATGATATGAAACATGACTATTTTGGATCAAACACAAGCTAAGTAGTTTTGGGACTAACTTCACAAAACCACGAATAGCATCATAGCGGAGGCGTGGATGTGGTTACAGTTGTCATTGCGTAACATCATCATAGCGGAGGGCTCACCGCAGCGCGGAACCATAAAAAGAAAAGGCGATGTTAACAAAGTGCGTGGTTCCTAAACCATAGGACATGCTCTAGATGCAATATACGTGTAAAACCAATAGACGCTCTGGTAGTTGTTAGCACTAGGAGAAAAAGCAAGAAAAAACTTTCAAAAAATAATTTATGCCACCAGTGACTTGTGATAGCCAGTGAAAAAGTAGCAATTGTCCATATGAAGCAAAATTTTGAAGTAGACAGTTTAAAAATAAACGAAATTTTGAAACAGACACGTAATAAGCTCATGTTCTGTTGATCTAATATGATAAATCTATGAATTACTAGTTACATATTTTATCTTTTCTCTTTGCAATCCCTGAGGCTGGTTGGAGATGTTTATGTCCACGTTGTTAAACAATTTTCATAAAAAATATAAAATTACGAGGTTCGTACAAATAAGTTGCAGTTCTTTAGAGCATCTTTTATGCAAAAAGCTTTAAAAGCTTTTTACTATTTAAAAAAGTCTTTGTAAAGGGTTTTTATGCATTGTGTTGAAAGCTTTTTTATAAGCTTTTTAGAAAGACTTGTGAAACACAAAGTCTTTCCTCAAACCTTGTTCATTAAATATGAAATGCATTTAAAGCATTAAATGCAAAAAGTCTTTCCTCAAACCTTGCATTGTTGATGNGACCAAGTTGCCACAGTGAAAAAATAATAATAATAATAATAATAATAATAATAATAATAATAATAATAATAATAATAAACACAAACTCTTGTGCAAAACTCGATCGTTTACTCGACCATCTTCCCAATTTTGTCGTCCCTCGATCGAAGAAGACCAAATGCCCACAATGGGTCGACCGATCAAGACCTTGCCCACTGTGACTAGCCTTAGGGTTATAAATAGTGTGAAGTGTGTATGGGTGGAGATAAAGGGGGCACAAGAGGCAGGTGTCTCCTAGCGAAAAAAATTGTAGTGTAAAAGGTATATATTATATCATATATCATATATATCGAATTTATAAAAGGTGTTATACATAAGAAATTAAATCAAAAAACTATCTTTGCATGTCTTTACTTCTTTCAAAAAAAATCTTTTCATCATAGTTAAATTTTTTAAAAATAAAAAGTCTCGCCTCGCGCCTTTTCACGCCCCATCTCACGCCACGCCTAGAGCTGACCCATTGGTCTATAACGTAACGTGTAGGTCATGCATCGCGCCTCAGCGGCGCCTTAGAGCCGCCATGACATGCATTTTAGAACCTTGGTACCTATTACATCAATTATTCAATGTCAAAATATTAATTGTGCTTTCTTGTAATTTCATATTTGTTTAAAAAGTGCAAAATGCATAAAACTAACCCAACTTACTTTCATTTTTTAATTAAAGTACTCAACTTTATTTTAATTAATTTATGGTATTAAAGTATAAAAAATGATTAAAATTTTACAATAACATATTTCCTCAAAATTAGCAGGTTATTTGATGATCCATGTTATATTTCTTATTTTGTACAGTACATTTGAACTATTACACTTCTTCCGTTCCAAAATAAGTGTTCAGCTTGACTTTTCAAAGTCAAACTGGTTCAACTTTGACATTAATTTTTTTTTTTTTTTTTTTTTTTTGTTACTTGATGAAATATTATACCAATGAAAAGTACACTTAAAACCCAATCAATTCATATTATTTTGCATCGAGTATTATATAAGACCCGCAAAAATAGATAAGTCAAAGTTGATCAGCTTTGACTCTGAAAAGTCAAACTGGACACTTATTTTTGGGGACCGAATTAGTATACATGGGGCTTGTGGTCTAGTGGTAAAGGCTTAAGTGTTAAAGCGAGCCCAAGTGGAGATAGTTACCGTTTGCGGGGCGGTGACCGGACCGGGAAGTCTTCACTTGGGGAACCATAAAGCTCTAATGATATCAGGCGAATCGGGAATTAGGCAGTGGGGTTATCCCCTAAGGAGAGAGTTCGCGTTGTATCTCTGCCAAGAGGATGCGACACTATCTCGAGCCAACAAGCGTAACAACTAACCATCTAATAACTAACCGCCGTTCAAAAAAAAAAAAAAAAAAAAAAAAAAAAAAAAAAAAAAAAAAAAAGGGTACAGTTGAACTATTACGTAAACAGGTTATCCTTTCTTGATGTATTTTTTTTTTTATTAGTGAGATGTAAACAAATTCCAATTAGCAAGTCGTACTATATTTTACTCGAGTTTTGCTACAACCTCCTACCATTTCATCCTATAAATTCTCCTATACACATAACAATATTATATAGTTTTTAGCATTTTTGTATTTTACCCAAGTACTACTCCCTTAGTCTCAAAATTATTGTCATGAAATAAAAATCACACAGCTTAATAAAAGTGGTACCACTACAATTTTTAACCATTTAAATAGAATATTCCTCAACTATGTTCATTTTTATTACGTAAAATAGAAAGTGGACAATTAATTTGAAACATCTCAAAAAGAAAATATAGACTATTATTTTGAGACGGAGAGAGTAGTGTATAGTCCAACATTGTATGCCAAAGTATCTATACTATATAAAGCTTGTACCCCTTAATGTAATGTGGAAGTGTATTGTGCATAAAAGGGTAGTACGGTACAAGATAGTTTATGCAACATCATAAGTATATGAATCCCACGAATTTACACCCGCATCCTTCAATGCATCCCCGGTTATGGAACGTGAAAAGGCTGCAGTTTTGCAGCGTCAAAGAATACAAAGGAAGCTACAATTACATTCTTATTAAACGAGCCTTCAATTCAATTCAATACAAAGAATACAAACCATCTGTGGTTACACCAGTAATAAGTTAATGCATTTTAGTTATCAATTTTATGCCTTTTAGTTTGTTCACAATTAGTAGTTAATCTTTAATGTGAACCTTTTCATATGTTTATTAAAAACTATAAATAACCCTCTACACCTTCACCAATCATACCTATCCCACAATCATATCGACCTCGAACCTGTTATGTCTTCATCGGTCCAAGAAAAGTCAAACGAAAAAGAAGAGAAAGATGAACAAAAGAAATAGCACAAACAACTTTCGAAAACAAAAATGAAAAGACAAGATCTCAGATCTGTTAAACTTTTCCACAAACCTTTTGAAGATTTTTTTTTATCTATAGAAGCATAGCTTCTTTCAATATTCGAAAAGTTAAGAAACAACAAAACCTCGGTTTCATTATTTCTTTTTTTCGTTTCAAACATACGAAATAAATATCACCTACCCGAGAGATCTTAAAGCCGAACATGTTGAAATGAAGGGGGTTTGTGATTCGATCCAAATACAAAAGAAAGTTGTGTTGAGTGGCGGTTTGTTGATGGGAGGGAAGAAAAAAATGGGCGGTTTATTGATCCGAAATATAAAGAAAAATTTATAACAATTAGTTATAATCGTTCTATGGTTCATTCAAAGCCAGATAAGAAAAACGGAATGCATCATGTTTGGATTTCTTTATTATTTATTGATTCGGATTTCTAAATGATTTCTTAATCAATTTGGGAGATGTGTTTTGGTGAGACGAAATGATAGATGGGAAGCGGTTATCTTCCTGTGTGTGTAGTAGGCGGATTAAACAAGAAGAGAGAGGCGTTATGTTTGTGATAAGTGTGTATTTAGGGTTAAAAGATGTAACCGGTTAGTAAATCATCATTGGATCGGGTTATGATTTGCTAATTGGGTTGGATCCAGTATTATGGGCTTTAATGATTTTCTTATCAGTGTAAAAAGTATTACTTACGTGCGATTTTTTTTTTTTTAATTATATAAACCGTAAACGTAGCCTTTACTCTAATATTGTTTGTACGAACAATTTGCAATCCCTTCACCACTAGCTTTTTGCTAAAGTTTTCTATATTTGTATATTTTATTGTTCAAAAAGAATTGAGATACGCACATGAAAACAATGTTAAATCACCAATCAAACTTGCTAATTAACGGTACTTAGGGCTTGTTTGTTAAATTTTGTTATTAAGTCATGTTTAATTAAAAAATAACTTAATGCAGACAACCTCAGTTTTATTACTTAATATTTTCTGTCATCTGTCTCTAATAAGTCACAAACAAACAGATTTTATATGACTTAATAAATTTAGTTTTTTTCATATTAAGTCAATTAAGTCGAATTCAAACACCACCTTACTCATTTAATTTATTTTGCTAAAAAAAATATGTTTAGTAGGCTTATAAATGAAAACATAACCACCTTTCGATATGTAGTTACCCGTTTAGTTTTATATTAATTCTACTTGATACGATTCCTTTCATTCTCTTTTGTAAAGGGAATATTGGAAAGTGAAAAAAATCCAAATACAAGATAAGAAGAAAGGAAAGTATGGATGTTGATACAATGATGCATTCACTTTTTATTGATCAACTATTTCAAGCAATTATGTATTAAGGTTAAATTTCATTTGCTTTTACCATGAGAATTGCTAATCTAACCAAATTGATCATTGTAGTTTTGAAAATTATCATAAAAACATCTAACATTGGCCAAACACCAACAAAAAAATAAAAAATAAAAAAAATAATAAAAAAAAAATAATAATAATAATAAAGTTTTGATACGAGTGTACCACTAATGATATTCATTTTATTAATTGATTGTTTTCGTATTTCCCACGTTCGAATTGTGTCTTTATCTCCTCCTGAACATTTCGTTTTCACTTTTCATTACCAACTTTAATAATTGTTTGTATAGAGTCGTCGATAGTACATTACTTTTTAATGTCTACAAATAATTTGCACATACATACAGATATTTATATGAATGTTTCAAATGTTGTTCAGTTTTCAAAAAAAAAAAAAAAAAAAAAAAAAAAAGAAGTTTGTGAAAATCTACGTATTGAATAATTTTCATTAATCTAGCGTCAAGGACAGGCCAGAATATTCAGTTTTCAACCGAAGTCAGTAATAGGGTTATAGTCTTAATCCTACCTTAAGATGAATGACCTTCTCTCCAATTTTAAGATTACAGAAATTCAACATGGGTTTCACGACTTTAATGCACTCAATTTTCAGAATTACCAACTAGCATATTGTACAAAATAAAGTCGTGGTGTCATTTTAGACCAAAATTTACAACAATTAATGCTATAAAACACACTTACCAAAATACAATCATGTTAGTACAATGTAATCAGTTGCAATCCAATTTTCAATTTACACACATAAGCAATAGTTAACAAAATAAGAATGGATGTTATTTTCAAGATTACAACTTAATCTATAAAGTGGTCAATGTTTAATAACACTAATGACTATAGAGTACCTTAACAAGGAACGAACCATAGGAAATTACACAGCTTAATGCACATAATATTCAGACGTTCAAGACAAGAAGCATAGTGTAAAACAAAACACCACATTAATGTTATTTAATGTAGTCAATTATTTAACTGTTCAATAAATACAATTAATACAGTTATTAAAACACCCCTTACATAAGAAATACAAATTATCAAGCATATTGTACAACCAAATTAAACACAATTCCTGCATTAAATTTCACTACTACAAATAATAAAGCACATTATACAAATATTCAAGCCCGAACGGGCAACGGGCCAAATGGGCTTGAGCCCGAACGGGCGCGGACCAAATGGGCTCGAGCCCGAACAGGCACGGGCCAACGGGTTCAAGCCCGAATGGGCATGGGCTATACGAAATTCTTGATATCCATAAATTTATTCTCAAAAAGAACATAATAAACTAAAATACATCATTCATCGAAATTTTTTATTTCAGGGTACCCGCCGCAGCAACGCGCGAGTACGCTGCTAGTAAATATTAATGCTAACTGGTACTAAAATTACACGAGACTTTCACTTTTTCCAGATCATGAATTGAAAAAGTTCTATCCGGGCAAAATGCTAACTAAAATTGTTATAGAAAATTCTTGTTTAGCGGAGAATCCGCTCGACTATATGTTGCTCTAGCCCGCTAGCAACCGTATACATTTTCACGAGCAATGACTCAAATACACAAGGTTATGGTTACATAAATTTCAAGAATAAATTAGTGCTATCAAACATTAGGGACCCTTTGTTGTTTTTTCCATGGTCATAGAACATATCATGATGAAGTTTCGTCAACCATATCATTATGTCGACACAACCATAACTTTAAGTCTTTTCGAATGTTTTATCACTGTGAAACACAGCTAAATTTACTGGAAGATAAGAATCGTCGGTTGCTTCATACCCGAGAAAGGCGAGGACTGAACCTTAAAGATGGTAAAGTTTGTAAATGTTTGACACTATGTTGAATGATGTTAGTAGCACTCTTAAATCTTAATCACATCATTATGCAATGTGTGTTTGTGAATACCTGTAAATACAGATACTTGTGGATGGAAAGGGTGTTCACTGTTCAGGCACAACAATGCTTTTAACAATAATTCCTGGGTAGAACGAAAATAGTTGCATTGAAAGATCTTACTACAAATGGAGTAGCGGAAACAACCAAATTTAAACCTAAACAACAATAACTAGAGAAACTAATACAAGATAATTAGACCATAAATTAGAAGCGTAACACTAAATTTATTCAGCACCTCACACCACCACCCTTTATTCTCTTTGTCTCTAGTAGAATTGCAAAACCATCATCTCTCTACGTCCGATTTCCATCCTTCGCCAGTTCACCTGCACCACAAACAATCCATGCATAGTTAAGTCTCTACTATGGAGAAAAAGGGAAGGTAAATGTGGTAACTTTAAGCCATCAATGGGTCAATTTGAGCTTTATCTTATCTAACACA
Source organism: Artemisia annua (assembly GCA_014162995.1). Lineage (NCBI taxonomy): Eukaryota > Viridiplantae > Streptophyta > Magnoliopsida > Asterales > Asteraceae > Artemisia > Artemisia annua. Next base: position 97,948 of record LBNU01017105.1, on the reverse strand, counting down.
GGTCAAATTACGAAGATCAGTAATATCGAAATTAACTACATGAAATATGTAAAACGGGTTGAATGACTCCCAAAACTTGTATCTGGCAAATTCAACCCTCTAAATCCTTTTATTCAAAGGCTTAGATTAGTACTGTAATTTTTTTCTTTGCAATCATAACTGAAGCATTAAAAATTAAGAACAAGGCTTAGATTAGTAAAACGGATTAAAACGACTTGTTTCAAACCAAACCATTTTGACCCATTACCCAACCGCCCAAATTTGCCACCTCTAGGGCTGGGAATGGAAAGAATAAAAGAGATATACATGGTCCAAAATTGACGTTGCATTTCTCAGGAAGTTGCATGGCCATGCTACGATCAACACCAGAGATGGGTGGGCCATTTACAAGCACACACAAACAGGGTTGGCCCAGTACTCTGACGGCAGTACAACAAGCATCATTTGGGGGAATGGGGCTAAAGGGTGCAACTGATGCCCTGCAAGGGAGCAACTGGACCAATGCTGAGAAGAATGTGCTCCCACAGGGAAACGCATTGCTTCCCTGAACCATCAGTCCGAACACCACCACCACCATAAGAACCATCACTTTATTTCCTTTGTTTTCCATTGTTCAGATCTAATTTAAGTTATTACTTTTCCAAGAAACTGTTCTTGCATATTTATAGATGTAGTTTGTGTGTGTTTGATTGAAGCAGCTCATTGTGTGTGCGAGTCCTAATCATGTTTCACACAGGGCACATGTCATTCCTAAGCCTCACCATCATTCAGCATTGTTGGCGTGGGAGGAAACAGTTAACAAACTCATATATCATGGGTTAAACATCTATCAATCACATTTTATAAAGTAGGCTGAGAATAGCCTTTAAATTTACCATCCTTAAAGGTATAAATAAAGTACAAAGTTGTTAAATGAACATTAGGTCTTAATATTCACTGAAATAAACATAATTCAGCTTCAATTTCTTGGTTATTTCGTCATGGCATCTATAGTACCTTTCTTCACCAAAAGACTTACTAAAGCTCTCCTTTGTTTCCTTTAAGGTTAATCACGGATAGCTCTTGTTCTACAAATTCTCCAGCACAAATGGGTGGATACTTGTCAGCAAGAGGCGATTGTGAAAAATGGCCTAGGGGCTTCAGCACAGCATCTGATGCTATATGAGAAAATAACTGGCAAAACAAAAAAGAAAGTAGCGCCAAAATTGATAAAGTACACGTTGGCTAATCAGTTAAAACAGAACGATTCAAAAAAAAACAAAAACTGTCTTGCAAACTTGATATCACTTTTGGTCCATATGACATAGAGGTGGCAGATTCCACTTATTTACGGATGAATGGGCCGAAATTCATAAAATTAGCTTAAAAGAACGGGTCGGAACACAATATTTAGTTTTTGTGAACACATTCCCTAAATCATTTTAACCATAAATTAGTTTACTATTAGAAATAAGAAATCTTGTGATCATAACTGGAAAATAAATAAAACCAGATAAACCCAACCTGTTTTAACCGGTACAAAAAGTTATAAGTTTGACCAGCGGCTGTTGATCCACCTCTAATATGTGTATATAACATAAGTAATGGTGAGGTAAAGATTAATGTACTCACTGTTGAGGATACTCTCCAGAGGCTTCGATTTTCTTCTGATGCTGCTTTGATTGCATCAGTTGTTCTTTTGGTTACCACAACTTCATGCATACCAGCTATACAGTCTCCAGCAGTCAACCATTCTATCTGCAGATGGAAACAATATCATACTTAACATTATCTTGCCAAGCACTAAAGGCTATAGATTTTATTCACATATCATAACAATAAACCAAAAAGTTTATAAACTTTAGATTCTGAGTTTGATGCATAGGATGTGACCAGAAAGCAGAATCATATTACTAAATTACATTGATCATACTTCAGATCAGGAATCAATACTTTACCCGTGTGGTGGTAAAGCTAAAGCATATATCTTGATTTCTCTTATGACCTATCAAAACAAAATCACTGATAATTTTATACCTGCTTTCCAGTCTGAATAAGTAGACACCCAACCGGAACCTTGACTTCTACTTTCTTCCCATTTCTTAGCCAGATACTTAGACCAGGGAATCTACTTCTGCCATGGATTGTTAGAAAGTTGAGGTCATAATGGTATCCTGCAAACACGGTACCCTCTTTGCCATGTCGTTGAAGGTTACTTCCTGTTGGAGCAAGAAGATGTGGACCCTGCAATTTAGAAATGTGTGATTAAATTCCAAATGAAGTTGCATAGAGAAGTTTAACTTTGCAATATTATATATTAAAATGTGTAGTTAAATGTGCTGTCCAGATTTGACCACTTTAAACTAGTTAGCCAAAGAAATATTGCTAGATTAAGTTGGTTGTGTTTATCACTTTAGCATAGTGGGTTTGAGCCTATTGTATAGACAAACCTTCGCCCTTAGGATTACTCATGTACCCTAGTAATAGTTTCCGTAAAAAATGTACCCTTGTAACCTATACATAGTACATAATTACTATGTGTCGCCAACAGGATTGTACACAACAAAACAAATACAGATAGATCCAGAATTCACCTTGATGCATCTCAAACTCATGTAGATATACATGAATTCTTGTCTACATCTTTCCCGCACTAATGTAATGAGATCTATATTCGAGTAATTCGACACATAATTCTCAGTTTGTCCAAATAATACACTTTCCCATAGGCTACTCATACATCTAATGCAAAACAACGACGAACATTTAAGGTTTGCAAATCCAAATAACTTAATAGCCAACAAACTCTATGCAAACTAATAATTATGTCAGAGTCTGTTCAGAACAGCACCAAGAAGAAAAGATAAGTAATCCCTCACCTGCTTCATTATAGAAGTGAATGCGTCCTTTGGTAGGCCAAATCCAATCGCTGCCATTTCAGCAACAGCCTGACCAAAATAAGCTAAGAGTTATATATCGTTAGAGAAATGATCGTAACATCCTGTCTGAAATCAGTGGCATCGACCAACCTCTATAGCAGCGATCATTTTAGAACCCCACGTGTCCATAGTCTCTTTCCATTCTGGGAAACCTTCGGGTATAACAGGCTCCGAGTTCAGCTCCTAGTTATAAAATGCACATCAACAGCAGTTATAAAAATGGAATGTGTGGTTTGAAAAGAGGAAAATGAACTATGCAATACCTGAAACCGGGTAGTTGACGGTCGAGGACCAACTCTCCACATGTATCGCCACTTAGGATCCGGACCCGTTGGAGTCAACGGCTGGCACTCTTTCGGCAACGACTTCAACTTCTTCTGCATTTCCTCATCAACTAAACTACGAGGAACTTCAACTCCTTCAGGCGTCACACCAACCTGTTAAATTTAATCACACAACAATAGTTCAAACACCTTTTAGACCCAAATTCAAAAACAAAAACCCCATAAATCCATGTTGTTCCAAAACCAGACAATCTAACCAACAACAATGGATTCAGAATTTCAGCAATGCACATTCCAACTTTAGGGCTATTTGCATAAATACCAAACTACTTTTTCATTTGAATCATTTTGGTCAATCTAATTCTTTGGTATATGTGAGTAATTACAAAATTTGTCTTATGTCTCGTTTGTGTCATTTTAGATCAATAAAAATAACCTTAAAAAAGGATTTAAAAAATGCTCTCTCTCATTCGATACTGCTAAAAACTTGAGACCGTCAACATCGCATGTGATTTAAAACCGTGAAATTTCATTCCCATGTGATTTTACAGAATTTTCAAACCATCTTCTTTTCTCAATCTAAGGACCTAAATTAATTCTCTGGGTCTCGAGTTTTTTAGTAGTCTGAAATGAACTCACCCTTATATATATACACTGTAAAACATAGAAAATCTTAAAACTAAAAGTTACAGGATGATTGTTCAGCTAGTTCCAAATAATTGTCTATTTATAAAAAATGATAAGCATAAGCTTCCCATATGACCACCTGAAATTATTATTGTTACTACTCCCAAAGAAGCCATTATTGTTGATCAAATGATAGAACAGTCATTCAACTAATTATATAATATTAAAACTGTAGTAATTAACTAATTATACTATGGTGTTCAAAAAATCTGAGAAACCAACAAACTTAGCCTATCCGTTCAATCTGAAACCGCAAAAAAACGATAACCAAAGAAACCGAAACCGAGAAAACTTGAAACCGGAAAAACCCACTTATGACGGCTCGGTTTCGGTTTTTACTTTCTGTTATCCGCGGTTACCCGAACTGAACCATGTATAATATACATGTATGTTTCAACAAACTATTAATAAAAATATACAAGTATTAACTATATCGCTGCACTACTTTTATCATAAAGCGCATTTTTACTTACGTGACCTGATCATCTACTAACGTTCATGGATTACATATGATTAGAGTGATCGTAACCTATAAACTGAGTGTTTTTATTGCAACGTAACAACTTTACTATGACTCTAATCTCTTCAACGTTATTTAATTTCACTAAAATGACATATTACATTCTAATTATGTTATTTTTTGTTCGATTCAATAAGATTAATATTTTAGAATGGATAACCATGACCCTAACCGTGGATAACCACTCATTTCGGGTACCCGCATATCAGATAGTAAAATAAAGTTAAAATCTCCAACCGAACCGAGCCCAACCGCCCCTTGAACACCCCCTACTTTTGTGTATTATGGGTCTAGTGAACAATTATGTTGGACACAGATAAGTTTACACAAGAATTACCCCAATGCAATTTAATCACACTCACAAACCAATTCTAATTTGTTCATTTCATATTCTAAAATGTAACTTTTTTTCACCACATTTTTCTCTTGATATTATCGATCATTTCAATAAACACAATTGATTAATTAAAAATGAGACCTGATAATGAAGATTGGGTCGTTCCTGAAGGCGCTTAACCTCATCAGGTTGTTCAAAATACTTCTCCATCATATCAATAAAGCGATCGTTATCTTGAGCAGAACAACGTGGATCCTTGACCAAAAGAGCTCCAGTTTCACTTAGGGTTCGGCTCACTTCTGAACAAACTCTCTTCATTTCATCATCACCGGATGATGATGATGGATCTAGATAAGGCTGCAGATCGATCACTGGGAGCTCCATTGTTGGGGTTTTGGTTGGTGAATTTGGAAAAGGGGGAATTGGGGAAATGAGGGAGGAGAGATCTGTTATATAAGATGATGTTTGGCGGGAGAATTAATTTTTACGGCACCAGTTGCGTGTGGGTGTTTGACTTTATCTATTTTTGTTATTGGGAAAGAGAATGGACTGATTGGCGAGTTGGAACTAGTAGTAGCAAGGAAGTGATCAAGGATATCATTATTTTTTTATTTTTTATTTTTTTAAAATTTAAAAAAAAAAATAAATAAATAAATAAAAAATGCTACAGTAATATAAAGATGTTACTAGTTGACAATTATTACTAGAATTTAAGAGTTTATTATTGTTATGTACAAACAAATATTAATTGACTAAAAAGAAAGAAATAGTAATGATTACTTAGCAGATAAATAATTTACTCCGTAAAAGATAATCATATTATTAAGACATAACTTATACTGATTGTGTTTGAGATAAAAAGATAGTTAATTAATGAAGATAGTGGATAATGATTGTGTTTGAGATAAAAAGATAGTAAGTAAATTTTTTTATACTTGTTTCTCAATATTTGATTATTTTTCAACCATAATTTAAGAGTTGTTGCTAAAACATTAATAAAAGAAAAAAATAATAATAAGAGCAAATTCTTAAAATAGACCAATCTCCCAAAGTGTATACCCTTTCTAGACCAAAAAAACTTGACTTCTCAAAATGCCCCAGGAGACCCGGGAGACTTGTCATGTAGCTTTAAAACTTGCCAAGTGTCCCTCTTTTGTACTTTGGGAGACTTGTTTTTGTAAGAAATGTGTAAGACACTTTATGCACTTTTTCAGTCATGTTTTTAGGAGACCTCGTCTGTACTTTGGGAGACTCTTTAATTTTTGTCAAACAAGATAAATAGTATTTTAATCAAAAACTTTAGGAGACGTAAGTCTCCTGTACTTTAGGAGACCTATTGGTACAACTTTTTGGTACACTTTTATTTTTTTTATTGCATGCTTATATGTGCCACTTTAGGAGACTTACATCCATTTTCAACAAATTACTTAAAACATAATTATCTTAAAAGTTTTCCAAGTAAATTTGATTCAGATTTTTCAACAAATAATTATTGTTGCGAGTATTCCTGCACTTTTACTCTATATCATAAGCAAATCTTAACATTATATTGAGAGTTACTTATCTTTTAGTTGGCTTATAACTAGTTATAAGTACTTGTTCGTAAACAGATCCTTGACTTCGTTGTTAAATGTAAATTTCAATTGTTTTAAGCATATCAATGGTAACATAAACCCTCATCAAACTCAGTTACATGTGGATATGTGATGCATATTGTTGTAACTAGTAATGTTTACACAGTCCAATATTCAACCACATTCAAAAGCACTGATCTCATAACTCATACTCATACCCATTTTTTGAATGCTAAGATGAAGATATAATCCATTCTCAGACAATAACCAGATATAGAATTTAAAGATTAACAATTGACTCTTTCAAACAGTTTCACTAAAATAAAAATGCTTTAAATACTAGAATCACAAGTGCTGATTAAAAACAAACCAAAATGCAAACAATAAATCCAATAACTAAAATGACATTATCATGTGATTTCAGTTCTTTCAACTCCATTATAAGACACAAAAGCAAACAGTAATAATTAGGCAAAACACAAAACATTAGAATTCATAAACTAATATACCCATTGATTCACCTTAATTTAACCATTTCATTACATAAAACCGCTTAACTACAATAAAACTAAAAACAAAACAATAAACTCGTTCATCGAGACATTTCATCAAACACCTTAAACCGCAACCCTGGACTCCCCCACCTTCCTCAACCTCTTCCTCCCCTTCAAACCACTATTCACCGTCTCCGTAACCGCCACTTTCCGCCCCCGAGTCATCGCCGCAACCCCATCCCCCTCGATCTCGCCCTTTTTCGTCGCACAACAAAAGGACTATGACTCTTTTACACATACTCACACATTGCCTTTTAACGCTACTAAACAACCTGATACGATTATCTTTCAATTGCAACTTACCTTTAATGTCAAGCAAATATACCAAGGATCACACGGTTATCTTGGCATCAAAGAATTCGTTTAGATTTTCCATTTATAATAATCATCTAATTCTGATTCAAAACATTTTAATTAGGGTTAGGGTTCCTTTTAGGTTAAATTGATTATAAATGGTGATACGAGGAGAAAATGATGAATAAGATGATCGGTGTGAATTGGGGTTAGGATTTGATGAAAAAGATGATGAACAGTAGAAGGTTTTGATTTAGGGATACTGTGTGTGTGTGTGTTTTTTTTTATTTGAAGTTGTTAATGTGTGATTGAATATACATGAATAAAAGAATTAATATTAAATGAATAAAAGTTGTGCAAAAAATGTAGAATAAAAGTATCCTAAAGTAAATGGATATAAGTCTCCTAAAGTGGCACATATAAGCATGCAATAAAAAAAATAAAAGTGTACCAAAAAGTTGTACCAATAGGTCTCCTAAAGTACAGGAGACGTAAGTCTCCTAAAGTTTTTGATTAAAATACTATTTATCTTGTTTGACTAAATTTAGGAAAATGACAAAAATTAAAGAGTCTCCCAAAGTACAGACGAGGTCTCCTAAAAACATGACTGAAAAAGTGCATAAAGTGTCTTACACATTTCTTACAAAAACAAGTCTCCCAAAGTACAAAAAAGGGACACATGGCAAGTTTTAAAGCTACATGACAAGTCTCCCGGGTCTCCTGGAGCATTTTGAGAAGTCAAGTTTTTTTGGTGTAGAAAGGGTATACACTTTGGGAGACTTGTCTATTTTAAGAATTTGCTCTAATAAAAATAATAATTCACTTATACATGTTTAATGAATTTATTGGTGGTTGTCAATTTTATTTTGGTAAGTAAATTAAGGGGGAAATAGTATAGTTTTAAATGTTGACCCTGATGGAGATTTTTTTGGAGAGAATTAAGGAAATTTTGATTTCAAAAGAACTTGACCATTTAAAAAAAAAAAAAAAAAAAAAAATTATAGTGAAGTAAAGTATTGCCTAAGAGATAAAGTTCATTTTACTTGCGTGACTGATGATGGATTATCCATACTAGAAAAAATTTAGTAAAGGTTAATTAGGAGATAAGTAAGTAGCTAGGTATTTGACATGAGTTTTGGTAATGTATTCATGCGATAATGTCATCAAATTTACAAAATTTTCTAATGACAAACACAATCTTTCAACTTTACAGATATAATTAAATTATAAGTTGTGCATATTTCAAAAGAATATCATTTTAAAGTTGTTTTTCAATGGTACAAGCAATCTGTGGACAACCAAACGTGTAGAACTTGTACAAGATATTCCAAATGAAACTTCATTTACAAAAATAAAAAATGCAAGTAACTACTTTTCCAAAATTCTGTTTAACACTATTTGTCTTTTGAAGTCAGTAAAATTCATCACATAAGATACAAATTACGTAATAGTTAAGACAAAGTCAATAAACATTTTTACAATTATGCACAAAAAAAGTTTTAGCGTGACTTTCAATCCATTAGATTAGGCAACAATCTCGTTCAAAAAAAAAAAATAATAAAAAATCAGGCAACAATCGGCTATAGAAATCTAATAATAATATCGTCGAAATTAGGAGCTACTCCCTCCGTCCCAAAATTTAAGTCTATTTTGACTTTTTGAATGCAACTTTGACTATAAATATTTTTGTTTTTAATATATAATACTTAATGAAAATTATATCATTTGAAAATTCATTTAAAACTCCATCAATTTATATATTTTGCATCAAATATTATATAACACAAACAAAACTATTTAAAATCAAAGTTGGATTAAAAATGTCAAACTGGACTTAAATTTTGGGACGGATGTAGAATATAGTTCAACATAATAATCACAAGAGATTAAATGTCACGGCAATGTCAAATCAAATTTTTCTATATTTTGGTCGAGGATATTCACCGGATGAATAGCTGTTTGAATCTCTTGTGACTAGTAGCAGATCATCTGTTAATCACTAGAAATGAATAATTGATTTATAGCTAGACAATNTTATAGTGAAGTAAAGTATTGCCTAAGAGATAAAGTTCATTTTACTTGCGTGACTGATGATGGATTATCCATACTAGAAAAAATTTAGTAAAGGTTAATTAGGAGATAAGTAAGTAGCTAGGTATTTGACATGAGTTTTGGTAATGTATTCATGCGATAATGTCATCAAATTTACAAAATTTTCTAATGACAAACACAATCTTTCAACTTTACAGATATAATTAAATTATAAGTTGTGCATATTTCAAAAGAATATCATTTTAAAGTTGTTTTTCAATGGTACAAGCAATCTGTGGACAACCAAACGTGTAGAACTTGTACAAGATATTCCAAATGAAACTTCATTTACAAAAATAAAAAATGCAAGTAACTACTTTTCCAAAATTCTGTTTAACACTATTTGTCTTTTGAAGTCAGTAAAATTCATCACATAAGATACAAATTACTGCTAGTAATAGTTAAGACAAAGTCAATAAACATTTTTACAATTATGCACAAAAAAAGTTTTAGCGTGACTTTCAACCCATTAGATTAGGCAACAATCTCGTTCAAAAAAAAAAAATAATAAAAAATCAGGCAACAATCGGCTATAGAAATCTAATAATAATATCGTCGAAATTAGGAGCTACTCCCTCCGTCCCAAAATTTAAGTCTATTTTGACTTTTTGAATGCAACTTTGACTATAAATATTTTTGTTTTTAATATATAATACTTAATGAAAATTATATCATTTGAAAATTCATTTAAAACTCCATCAATTTATATATTTTGCATCAAATATTATATAACACAAACAAAACTATTTAAAATCAAAGTTGGATTAAAAATGTCAAACTGGACTTAAATTTTGGGACGGATGTAGAATATAGTTCAACATAATAATCACAAGAGATTAAATGTCACGGCGATGTCAAATCAAATTTTTCTATATTTTGGTCGAGGATATTCACCGGATGAATAGCTGTTTGAATCTCTTGTGACTAGTAGCAGATCATCTGTTAATCACTAGAAATGAATAATTGATTTATAGCTAGACAATATTCACACCATTTCTTGAGATTTTTAAGCTGAAAACAATTTCCATAGTTGTTCTTGATGAATAGCAGATCATCTAGCACTTCTTTCTTGATAAATCTTGTTTGCCAAATTGATTTTCTCTATATTAGATTAATTTTTTAAAAGCATTATTTCATTACTGTTGTTAATAGACAACAATGCATCATCAATTTAATCTTTACCAAGATAAAAATACCATACTGAATGACCAGAAACAAACCCAATTATAAACACAAAAATTAATAACAAAATCCAAGTAGCATTTCATTAATCCATTCATAAAAACACAACATTACAAATCCAACATTCACTATCACAAATCACACTAAGCTCTCTCCCCCCTAATCCTCCTAGCCAACTGCATATCCTTCGGCATAATCGTAACCCTCTTAGCATGAATCGCGCACAAATTAGTATCCTCAAACAACCCCACCAAATACGCCTCACTCGCCTCCTGCAACGCAGCCACCGCACTACTCTGAAACCTCAAATCCGTCTTAAAATCCTGCGCAATCTCCCTCACTAGCCTCTGGAACGGCAGCTTCCTTATCAAAAGCTCGGTACTCTTTTGATACTTACGAATCTCTCGCAATGCGACAGTTCCGGGGCGAAACCTGTGCGGCTTTTTAACTCCGCCTGTAGCTGGAGCTGATTTGCGAGCGGCTTTTGTTGCGAGCTGTTTGCGAGGGGCTTTGCCGCCGGTTGATTTGCGAGCTGTTTGCTTTGTTCGGGCCATTGGTGGTGATTGATTGGTTGATTGTTGGTTAGGGTTTACTGTGTGTTTTGAGTGTGTGTGATAAGGTGGAATGAGTGTGTGTTTTATAGGAGTGTGGGTGAGCGGGAGTTTGAATTATTTGGAATTTGGGGGTTTGGTTTTGAGCCGTTGATTTTGGGATTTGGGGATTGGACGGTGGAGATGAGGGTGTTGAGTGGAGCTGGGATTGTGATCCGTGTGGATGGATTGTGGCAAATAGGAATTGGACACGTGGAAGAAGACTCTGGTATGATTCTTTTTTCATACTACTTTTTTTAGTGCTAAAATGGTCCTTAGAGCATGTGCAACGTTAACGCAATTTTGCGTTATTGGGTCCAATAACGCACGTTATTGTGCGTTACTTGTTGCAGCCTACGGTGTTAAGGCTGCGTCCCTTAACGCCGCGTTAAGGTGTGTTTTGCTAAAAAAAAAAAAAAAAAAAAAAAAATTTACACTTTTCACCCCTATGAACTTTTATATATTTTGAACTTAAGATTTTGAAAATTACAAAAGACCCCCTTATTTCTTAAACGGTATAGTAAAATAACGAAACGATTCATTGAATTTCAAATACAATACACGAAAGTGAAAACATACGAAACGATAAATAACGATACAATTTAAATAGACTTGTAATTATCGATGAGTTGTGACTTTTCTTCCCAAACTTGCAACACTTGTTCCCTGACCATTTTCAATATGGCTTGAAGTTCCAAATCTATTTCATCATTTCTTAAAAGGGTTTGTAGACCGACCATGACTATTGGATGGTCTTGAGGCAGCTCACGTAACATTTCGACCTCTGGAGCACGAGACTCCCTCTGTCGAATAATACGAGCTATCTCACCAAACAATTTGTTAATCAACTTAAGCTCACTAATGTGTAGTTTTAGGTTTAATTATCGTAGGTTTACGTTTAATTATCGTATTTTATGTTTAATGTTTGTTGTAGTTTGTTTAATGTATGTTTAAATTTTAGTTATTAATATATAAGTTGTGTTTTGTTAAGTATTAAATGAAATATTAGATTTAGTTGAGGGTTGAATTTGAAAATAGTTGAAGTTAATGTGTTAAAGCTGAGTTATTGTTGAGTTATTGATGTGGGTGTTGAGTTATTGTGTTAAAGCTGACGTGGCGCTGAGTTATTTTATAACCCACGTTATTGTTGCTAATGCTCTTAGTCCTTACTCCTTGGCTTTTTTTTTTTTTTTTTTTTTTGCTTAGAGAAACATCACAATTCACAAACAAGTTTTTTACAATAAACAAATACTCGCTGTATGGTGGTAATAAAATATTCACTTAACTGTCGCAAACTCGCAACTTAATCATGCAAATAGTGTCGAGACGTGAAAGGTTTATGCAAATAGATTACGTTACTTGTCAAAAGACGCACGTTTTATATAAATTTTAAAACATATATGCATTATCAAAGCCGGTCAGCGTATCAATATCCTCTCAAATTTAGTCAAACATGACGTTCACGAATCTCAAAACAATTTATCATATACTACTTTTGTTTAATTAAAATCAAAAGCCAATTTATTCATAAGCTTTCACAATAAAATCTAATATGATCAAGCCTGTCTGATTTAATTTAAGCGGATTTTAATATGTAAGTTAGCGAGTTTCAACCCCGGATCATACAGGAGGTCTCATTGGTTTATACCAACCTTAATTTATTTGCCACTAGGAGAACAAAACATATTTGAATTTGTTTTATTTTTTATTTTTTATTTTTTTTGATAACCATGGTTTCCTTTTAGCCAACTAATCCACGGGGTTTGAACCCAGCGCCACACAGACTCAAATTAGGTGAAGTCCTCCCTTTTCAAGAGGTTGACATGGCCACTTAAGGTTGTTTGCACTTAGCAGGAATTGAACTTGAGACCTCACACATTAATGTGTGAGTAATAGTCACAAGCCCTTTTACCACTAGGCCACCCTTAAGTAGTTAAACTTTACTAGTTTAACATATGTTACACGAATATTGTCAAGAGGTGCAAGGTTTGCCAATTACATAGCAACCGCGGAAAAATAGGGCTGAGCATCGGGCCGATCCCGACCCGATCCTGACCCATCCCGAAATCGACAAGCTGGAAAATCCGAACCGAATCCTGACCCGAGTCTAGTTCTGGTAATCCCGAATCCCGTCCCGAGTCCCGAAACGAATCCGGTTTGTATGGTTTTCTTTGTAATCCCGACTTCCGTCCCGACCCGACCCGAGTCCCGACAAGCTGAAAAACCCAAACTGAGTCCCGACCCGAGTATGGTCGGTTCGGGATTCGATAGAGAAACATCACAATTCACAAACAAGTTTTTTACAAGAAACAAATACTCGCTGTATGGTGGTAATACAATATTCACTTAACTGCCGCAAACTCGCAACTTAGGTCATGTTTGGCAACAAGCGTTAAGGAAGCGTTTAGGAGCGATAAGCGGTAAGCGGTAAGCATTTAGATGAAAAGCTTGTTTGGCAACATCTCTAATAGCGGTTGAAACTATCTTAACCGCTCCAAAATGAAATGCTTCTTGAATGAGCTTTCCAAAATTGCTCCAAGCGTTTAGATACTGAAATTACATATATACCCCCATTTGTTTAATCATTTATTTTATTTTAATGTGTATATGACCTTTTTCGTAATTTTACACTTTATAATTATTGCTACAGCTATGTTACCAAACATATTTTTTAAATAAACAACTACTGCTTACTGCTTACAGCTTACTGCTACTGCCAACTACTTATTGCTTACTGCTACTGCTACGTGTCGCCAAACATAGCCTTAATCATGCAAATAGTGTCGAGACGTAAAAGGTTTATGTAAATAGATTACGTTACTTGTCAAAAGACACGTTTTGTATAAATTTTAAAGCATATATGCATTATCAAAGCCGGTTAGCGTATCAATATCCTCTCAAATTTAGTTAAACATGGTGTTCACGAATCTCAAAACAATTTATCATATACTACTTTTGTTTAATTAAAATCAAAAGCCAATTTATTCATAAGCTTTCACAATAAAACCTAATACTCCCTCCGTCTCAAATTTATTGTCTACTATTGACTTTTTTAGTCTTTCTTCTTCAACTTTGACCTTAAATATTTTTGTGGGTGTTATATAATATTTGATGTAAAATATATAAATAGATTGAGTTTTAAGTGTACTTTTTAATGGTATAATTTTTCATCAATTATTATATAATAAAAATATATATATTTATGGTCAAAGTTGAACCAGTTTGACTTTGAAAATTCAAACTGGACAATAATTTTGGGACGGAGGGAGTATGATCAAGCCTGTCTGATTTAATTTAAGTGGATTTTAATATGTAAGTTACCGAGTTTTAACCCCAGATCATACAGGAGGTCTCATTGGTTTATACCAACCTTAATTTATTTGCCACTAGGAGAACAAAACTTTTTTTTTTTTTTTTTTTTTTTTTTTTTTTTTTTTTTTTTTTTTTTTTTTTTTTTTTTTTTTTTTTTTTTTTTTTTTTTTNTTTTAGCCAATTAATCCACGGGGTTTGAACCTAGCACCACACAGACTCAAATTAGGTGAAGTCCACCCTTTTCAAGAGGTTGACATAGCCACTTAAAGTTGTTTGCACCTAGCAGGAATTGAACTTGAGACCTCACACATTAATGTGTGAGTAATAGTCACAATCCCTTTTACCACTAGGGCACCCTTGAGTAGTTAACTTTACTAGTTTAACATATGTTACACGAATATCGTCAAGAGGTGCAAGGTTTGCCAATTACATAGCAACCGCGGAAAAATAGGGCTGAGCATCGGGCCGATCCCGACCCGATCCTGACTCATCCTGAAACCGATAAGCTGGAAAATCCTAACCGAATCCTCACCCGAGTCTAGTTCTGGTAATCCCGAATCCCGAAACAAATCCGGTTTGTATGGTTTTCTTTGTAATCCCGACTTCCGTCCCGACCCGACCCGAGTCCCGACAAGCTGAAAAACCCAAATCGTGTCTCGACCCAGTATGGTCGGTTCGGGATTCGGGACGCGTCAGGATCAGGACGGTTTTCGGGTGTCGGTCGGGATTGCTCAGCCTTACGGAAAAACTAGGACCTATCACAAACTGGAGTCAGAATTACTGCTTATGTCAATACGAAATGAGTGGTTGGGTTCTTTCGAGTAGCAGCTACTGTGAGCAAATATTACTGTTACCCAAATGTTTGTATTAGTTAAGATATAACTATACCAATGGAGGCAATAAAACATCAATGTAAGATGCCAAAGAATACATGCATGCACCTATTATGTACTCGAGGTAAGTTCCAACAAAATCACAAAATAATAGACATCATCCCAAAAAGACCTTGTTAGCTAAACATAAGTTGGTTTACGGTGGTGTGACGATGGTCAACCACAACCGCAAGTAACATTTATGCACTCTAGATCAATTTAAGTTATGATTCGTCCAAATACTGAAACCTTGTGAAGTTTTACATTCGCCAAAAAAGGTCACTTTTCGTATCACTACATATAGTTTTATGGCCAAAAATTATTGAAAAAAGAATGAAGTTCTCTCAAATTCTTTGAAACCCAACATCATCAGGCAATTGCACGCAGCAACGATGAATCAATCACATTATCATCCTCGTACTCCCAGGAAACAAAACCCCGGGGTCAACACTTGCCACTCGCTAAGTTTAGTAAAACGTTAGAAAAAATCTAAAAAACCAGACTTATTTCTGGTTCTGCTTCTGTTTCTTTGCGTCCAAGGCGGCTAAACCTGAACCTAGCCCAACTGGTGTTTGACCTTGTTCTTCCGGCTTTGTGGGTTCCACAGCTGCTCCGTTGGTGGCATCTTCGTTCGTGCCACTTTCTTGTGTCATACCGGAGTTAATTATGTTGAGAAGTTGCGTAAGTGGTGGTAGAGCCTGAACCGGGACGCCATGTGGGCGGATTAATAGACCCCGGGCAGCGGCTTTCTTTCTTGCCTCTGCTATAGCACGAGCTGCTCTTTCGTCAACACCCCTACCACCTCGCGGAACGTTCTCACTGCCAGCTGCGTTATTGCTGCCACTACCTGAAGCTCCACCGCCAGAGGCCCCTTGGAACACTTGCAACAAATCAGGGTGAGCCTGTACCAAAAAGGACAAGTATTATTATTTGAACTCGAGTTACAACCATTAGAATACGTTTGACTATGTAGTTTGTGACATACCTTTATCAGATCAATTGCTGCTTGAGCAGAAACCGCATTTGCAGCTTGTCCCTTCTGCTTCTGTGCATTCATCTGTCATCATATGTATCACAAGATGATTACCAATACATACTTATAATGAAAAACCATCATACCAAAATAAGAAAACGCATTAGTACCTGAGCCTCGCGCACTTTAAAAGTTTTCATCCAATTCTGCGAGTCACGAGTCCTCGAGTCATCCTCTCCAAGTTGCTTCACTAATATATCATACGTCTTCTTTTCATGCTGTTAGAAAGAAAAATCTTTGAATTAAATTGACACCAGATAAACTAAAAACAATAAAGTATTAGCTATTACAACTATTGTAGCTAAAAGGTCATGCCTGATGAGATAGCTTGTAGGCACCAACACAGTTGAATGCGATTGCAAGAGCATGATAACAAACAGCAGTTTGGATATGGTCTTCTCCCAAAAGCCTCTCATTCTTTTTCAATGCTTCTTGTAGATAACGAAGAGCTGTATTCATTTTGCCAATATCTTGATACATCATTGCAACGTTAATGTAGGTTGCAGCAACATCAGGATGATCTGGGCCAGATGACAAGCTTAATAGGAGTAGGGCACGAGACATGTGTCTCAATGCAAGCTCTGATTGGTTGAGACCATGATAGAATAGGGCCATGTTTCCATAGCTGCAAAAGATTCCAAGCAAAATCATGATCACATGACAAGCAGGTGCCATTATAATTAAAAGGTAATGCATTCAAGCTTAGGGGATGCTTGGAGGTCATTTAAAAATTAAAACTAATTATGTGATATGCAAGAATCAGAATCAGAGTCGTTGCAAATACGTGTGGCAGGACATAGTGCTGGATGTGGTTAAAGTTGTAATAGCCTAATCGGTGGTTAGAAAGTTTTTAAGTGTTGGAAATTTTGATCATTTAAGGTAATAGTAAGAACGTTTGGATATATTGTTGAAGTATTTGAACAAACTATGACAATTTATTATCCACTCACCTAAAAAATTATTACTGCAACTTCACACCACAATAGACAAAATGACAAATAATCAGCTTTGTGCATATCCAAACACCCTAATAAAAGCAATGCAAGGATAATCACCTGTGAGCTGTGTCTGGGTGGTCAAGACCAAGACACCGTTCATTTATAATGAGTTCCTTGTGCTGCTGCATAATGGCTGCAGCCATGTCTCCAGCATGATAAAGAACCATGGCAAGGTAGCTACAAGAGAAAATAAATAAATCATTAGTTATAAGTGACTGACTATCTATCAAAATCTTTCAGAAACACTGTCAAAATTACTTATTTTTCAACTTTTTAACTAAAAACCATACCGGCAGCAGTTAGCAACCTCCCGATGCATTGGACCGGTGACCTGTGTTTCATAGTTGAATAGAAAAGAAAACAGAGTGTCACTTAAACTGGCCTAAAATGACTACCAAAACAGCAAAACTACAGCCACAGTCAGACATGAGGGGTCAGAAGTCAAAACACATACCTGCTGAAGTATTGTAAATGCTTCCGTAAACAAAGTGTACGCTTCATTAAGCATTCCCTGCAAGTTCGTAACAGTCGATATTAATTAAAAAAAATAGCCATCAACACTATCATAACAATATAAACATCAACAAAAATGCATAATGATAAATGATAACCAACACATAATGATTTAATAAGCATTACGAACCTCAGCCAACTGGACCTTTCCGGTTTCAATCAGCTCCTTCGCTTCTTGACATAAGGGTATGGAATGCTTCACTACAGGTTGAAGATTCAATATATCTGATGTTTGGAAAGGTGATCCTGCACTAAGATCGTATTTCTTGGCAGCTATGGCAACCCCCACCTGTTAACACCATTTAACAAATTAGTTTAGTTGTCATATATAGACGACAAATAAAAGCAAATTTTGATAACAATAAGATGGGCAACTGTAGTAAATTACCTTCAGGCAAAGGTTTCGAATAACTGAAATATTTTTCACACGCGACCTTGCATCCTCTGGCAATTCAAACTGCAAACAAGAACAACAGCTAAATATTAAATATTATGCATAGATAATAGTAGGATTCAATTAAAAAAGCAAGTTTTTGCTACCTGGTATTTAACTTTTGCAAATTCAAGAATGTCAGTCCACAAACTTTCAGAACTGAGACTTAAGCAAGATGCCTGTTTTCTACTACTAGCAACACCTCCAGCTTTTGACTTTGAGTGCCCCTTCTTCTGATTTTTGGACTGCGAACTAACGCCTTTTCCAGAAGTTGTCTGACAATCTCCAAACAGACAATTGAAAAAATGAGCAACCGCCCGTCCGATATCATGATCTGCTGTATCTCTCAGGACGTCCTGCATAACCCAAGGAAAAAAAAAAAAAAAAAAAAAAAAAAAACCATTTACACCATCCAAATAACAATAGATAACTCAAAGAGCTAGTTTATAAATACAAAGACCACCATGTTCACCTTGAGGATGTGTTTTGCACATCTAACAATGATCTCATTGGAACAAAGGTCCCATAAATGAGGCAAGTGCTTTATACCATCAGCTACCTGGGATTAGTTCAAAAAAATTCGCATTAATCGCCATACAACAGACTAACAGAGCATACGAAAAATTAGTATCATTGCATATGAAACTGTTCACTGATCTTACTTTGCCAATATAGCGAACATTTATTCCATGGGCATGAAGTGCTTCAGTCAGGGTTTGACCATCCATTGGTGAAACTTCGAGGGTGCAAAGATCTAGTATGAATTTTGGGAGCACGATGTCCTTGAGATACGAGCTGACCTTGCGTACACTTTCTTCATCAGCAGCAATCTCCTGTTACATTTCAATATGAGGGCATGTTACAAACATCCATGACAACATCAAATATAATTGTAACAACATAATCGATCGTAATATAATGAGCTACCATAGAGAGTGTGCTTGGTTGTGTTTAATTTTTACTTTATGAAGTTGTAATGAGATAATTGTTTGTTTTAAGTGTTAAGAGATTATAAACATAAGAAGCTAATACATACAGTGACGAGCATTCTTGTGAAGACAAGACCTGTTAGATGAGCGTAAAAGTCTTAACTAGGTTTACTAGCAAGTATTCAGATTTTCATAAGCAGAATATGTCTATCCAAATATTTTAAAGTTGTAACAACAGCTACAAGTTGCGATACTCAGATAAGCAGTTAGAAATTTTAAACTCGAATATCCCTAAGCGGCTAAGTCCCTAAGTCACCAAGAAGAAACTAAACTTACCTCAGGATCCCCAGCCAATTTGAATTCAGTGAATACATTAGGATTGAACCGTATGTCCTCGGATTTATCTGTCACGTCAGCAGCCTTGGAACCAGACTCTTCAACAGCAGTTTGATCATCTCCAGACTCACTCTGCACAACAAATAGCAATTATTGCAAAGCATATATTTACATGTAACATAACCTAAACCTACCATTTCATCACATAAACATGATTCAAATGTCAGTAGCCTTATAAATCTACTTAGAAGTTACAGAACAGGTATAATAGAGCAATCTTTACCGGCTTGGCATCAGATGTTTCGGGTACTTCAGCAGACTTGGTTTGATCTACTTGTGCAGCATTATCAACCTTTGAAGAGTCTGTAGATGTAGGTTCTTCCTGTGACTCGCGCTTAGACTTTGAATTCTTTGCTCCTTCAGCCTTCTCATATACAGCATATATAAGTATCATATGTGCCAAAATACTTGCAAATACTCTCTAGAAAATGACCAAAATATTACCTGGCAGAAGGCAGTGATTAATTCAGGTCTCAAAATACAAAACTTGGAATTTGCTCCTGTATAATTTGCGTCACGTGGTGTGACTCTCATCAAGTCCAAGAGATAGTGCCTGAAACAAAATTTTACACAATAAAAATATTAATCAGCATATAAGGTCAAACAAAACAGAGCAGAAAAACTAAAATCTGAATATAGTTGTATTAGAAATCACCTATCATCGCTTCCAACAATCCCCTTGCATTCAACTGGTGCAGCTATTTGGAAAACATTTCCGGATCCATCAAGAACGGTGTGTTCCTTCACCCTGAGGCGCTTTGATGCTTCCAACACCTGATGTTAGGATTCAGTTTAGCACACGTACAAAATAGTATAATTGAAACACAAACATTACTCATAAATTCAAATTACTTCAATAGAGCTCCATTGGGTAATTACATATAGTGAAAAAAATCGCAACTAAGGATAAAAACAAAAGACAAATATAATTATTGCAAACCTTGGCATGAAAATCTTCATTCCAGCAAATCTTTTTCCCATTGTCAACAGATCCGTACAGAAGTGAGTCTGATTTATCACCTTGTAAAATTCCCGGTAGAACACTCTGAAACAAAGCAAAAAACAGAAATTAAACATATACTAAACTGCAATAAAATTAATTTTTTCAAATGAATGGAGATAAACTCACCTGTGCTACTACTCTATGACCTCTGTAGTCAACAATAGCCATAGCAAGATTATACAATCCAGGAACATCAGCTTCTTGGTATGCTTTTGTGCCTTTCAGATCATTGTTGGAAGATGCATAAGTGGCTTGTTCACTCTCTGCCAGCTGTGCCTCTGATGGTGCATCAGAAGCCAGTTCCGCAGCACCATCTTTCGCTGTTGCAACACTAGATTTATCCCCATTGACTTTGGTAGATGATTTAGCCAGAGCCTTTTCAGAGGGATTCAAGTTTGCTTCTGATGTCTGCTTCTTGGATAACTGCTCCAGATCCGCATCAACAGCAAAACTGAAGAATATGTTGTTGTGAACATACCTACAACCCACATACAAAATTGTTACCATATGATAGATATTATATGGTTACTAAGAAGTGTTTAGATATCAGCTTGTTTATCACGTCAATGATATACAAACACACTTAACTGTCTTAAGCAATTACATGCAGCACGATGTTTTAAACAATTATTGCATTCGACATACTACTTACATGTGAAAGCACTCGGGATCAGTAGGATTGATTGGTGGAATGCATCGGCTAATGACTCCAATAGCACCACTTATTGCAGCATCAACGAAGTCAGAAGATACCTTATACAAAGCTCTATCTCTCAATATCCTATATAAAACATTGCAAATAAACAGTTAAAACGAGAATTTACTCATATTACAATAGAACAGTTGTTTAAATAATGGGTCCCACCTTTCTTGAGGCAATGCATGAGGAAATTCTCTACAAGATTGTAATTCCTCGTTCCAGTCTCGTTGCATACCGATTAACTCACTCCCAAAAGAAAGTGTAAGTGAATTTTCTGCTCTAGCTGCATCACGTCTATGCTCTGAATAATGCAATCAAAACAGAAATAGTAAGACTAGCAACATAAAAAGCAAAACAGAATTAGATATGTTAATGGATGAGCAGAAGTAATGACGATACCAGGAACAGGGTGCAAACCAAGCCAAGAGTTTGGAGGCAACAACGACTGAATGTTTTCAAAAGGATGAGCAGAGGCCTTGCGTTCCAACATTTCACGGAAAGCTACAATTTCATAGAAAGTAAATCAAAACAAAGATGAGGACATAATACAATTGACTTATGCCAATATGAAGAGTAAGAAACGTAGAATTCTCTTATTCACCTTTCTTGAATTTGGAGCTAATCTTCTGCAATAGTCCAATAAGGGTAGTTGCTTCAGAAGCAGCTTTAGTTGGTTTAGGGTCAAGGGTATTTCCGGAACTTGAGTTGACGTAAAACGTGGTTGTGGTTCCGGTAATACAGTATTTGCTGCCTTCTAGTGTGACCACATCCAGATATATCAAGTCTCCTACAAGCCTGAACACAAAATATCATCCGCTTAAAAACAAAACCATAATTCACTTGACTATATTTCCACTTATGAAATGATGAAACATACCTTCTGTAACTTGGAGGAGGGTTAAATGACGAAAACACAATACTTTCTACACATTTGATCTCTTTGGAAGGAGATGACAACAAGTTTGAAAGCGAACCAGAAACGTCTTCCATAAAACCCAAATTCTCAAGCTCCAAAACCTCGGATTTTGTGGCATCTATTTTGAATTTATACCATTCAAAGTTTCAAACTGTTCAGTGGGTAAACTACTAAGACTAAATGAATCAAGAAAATACAATCTTATGAGCAACAAACCTCCTGATTTTGCAGCTGCATTTTGGTTCGACTCATGTTGCAATGCAAGTGATGTTGACAACGATGAGTGCAGTGTTGATAGGGAAAGCAACTCTCGTGTACGGTGGACATGTGCCCTGATAGATCTATCATCATAAAGAGCTGCGAAAAGGATAATTTATTAAGTTAGAATATATAAATGATATCAAAATACTGCTCGCAAAAGGTGTACATACCTGCAATCATCTCTAAGGAACAGTCTCCAGTAGTGATGTCGGCAACTTCAGAAATTTCATGATAATCTTCTAAATGATGGCTTGACCCGTCTTTGGTGTGTAGTAATAAGTCATAGCAAGTAAAAAAGCATGTCTCGGGAGCATCAAGAAGAAATTGTCTCACATCCATAACAGAATCACTGGGACTCAACTGGAAATTTGAGTGAATTTTTATTATTAAATGTGTGCAACACTAAAACTAGTAGGATAAATAACAGTCAACGATAGCTTACTTGCAACTCGAGCTTTTCACCGAATTGTGTTTTCACGGGTACAGGGAAAAGATGAATGTCGCCTGCACCAAAGAACACAACCCTCACTAAGATTAGTGAAACCAACAAATCCAAATGTTGAAAACTTGATATTTAATCATATAACCAAATGTAAAAAAAAGAAATAGTATATGGTATGCAAAAACCTACTTGGGAAATCTAAATGACAACTAAACATAATAGTCAAATGGAATACTGGTGTGTGTTGATAATGAACAAAAAGAAAATAAACAATCTGATATCAAATATTCACATAAAACAAATTTATTGCCTTTTACGTGACATATGAAGTGTACGCGTGTTCATTGGTAAAAAGAAATACTATAGGAGTATAGGGTATGCAAAAACCCTCTCACAAATCTAAATGACAAATAAACATAATAAGTAATCAAAAACATTATGACTCGCATATTTTGATGATGCATAAAAAGGAAATAACCCATCTAATTATACATGATATAACAATTTTATTGCCTTTTACGTGACATAGTTGCCATACGCTCATTCATTAATACTCTTGATATTCTCTCTATTTATATGTAGACTTTCTATATGTCGATTCGTTAAACAATTAGCATGTCTTACCATATGATGTATACACGTACAAATATACATAACCATGCTAACGTTCGTAACAAGTGTGTTCGCATAGTTAAAACTGCTATTGTTTCATTCCTCACTAATGTTACTTAATCACTAAAACCGACAATGTGAATAAGAAGAGCCTGTATAATTGAATAGCTCAATACTACTAAAATCAAAGCATGAAATAAATACTGACATGCTATTAAGCCACATTAAGCCAAAATATATTCACACAATTGCTATTATTATAATAATAATAATAAAAGGAATGAAACGCGCACCTTGCTTAACCTGATTCTCTGAACTAGCATTTTCGCCTTCCTTAACCTCCGGATTCTCAGTTGCTGCTTCAACCTCAGCCGAAGGCGGTACCCCGTTGGCATCAACAACCTTCTGCTCTACAACATCATTAACCTTATCTTCCGAATGCCCATTTGTCTCAACCACCGGTTCCGTCACATTCACAGTTGCAGTAGCAGTAGCAGTCGCAGTCGCAGCCGCCTTGCTAGCATTTGCAGCATTTTGCGACCCTTTCTTATTCTTACCTCTGCTTGATTTCCCAGCCATACTTACTTCCCAATCACCTAAAACCCAACATACAAAAACCAATAAAACTTTACATAAAAATAACCACCAATCCAACTAACCCAATTCATTAGATTGCATAAATACTAATAAATATCATTAATAAAGAATACCCACAAAAAATTAACCAAAACCCTGATGATAAAATGTTGATATAAGTACTTAAAAGGATTACAGCTTCTTATAAAAGCACACAAAGAAAACTATATTAAGCAAAACCCACATGATAAAATGTTGATAAGCAGTTAAAAAACACATTAAAAGATTAAACAAATACGGAGTACTACAACTTAACATATAAAAAACCCAAAAAAGATACAAACCCAATTCATAAAACTATAAAAGATACAAAAAAGAACTAAAAAAATTAACACCCACTAAATATTAAGCAAACCCACATGATAAAATGATGATAAGTACTTAAAGAAAAAGATTAAACAAAGAAAACCAACCTGTATTTAGATATCACCGATTGAAATCGGTGGATAAAACAGAGGAAAGGTTTTGAAGATTGGAAAAAAAAGGGTTTATGAGAGAAGGATGATGGCGGCCGAGCGTGTGGGTATAGAAGAGGGGTTATGTCTAGTGTGTAAAGTTTTTATTTTTTTTCATTTTTATAATCATTTGAGCTTCATTTGTTAACTTTTAGGTCATGTGAAATGTTACATTACTTTTTTTTAATTGTGTCCATTGATTTTAACCTAAGGTTTTTTATTTGTTAGATAAATAAATGTTATAGTATGTTTATGAGGTTAATGTTAGTTGGTTTTGTGTTATTTGAGATGAAATGATGAATTTTGGGATATATGTTTGATGGTCAGGTTGATATTGACACATAATTATATGATTTAAGATGGTGATAAAATGATTATAATCGCTTGTTTGAGTTTAAAAATGATTACATATGTTGTAATAATGATATAATGATTTGTAAAATATGTTTTTGCTTGAAACTTATGACTTTAATTCCTTTTAGTGGATGGTTTTTCGAATAAAGATGAAGAATTATGGATATTACTAACTCTTTTACCAACTTTGTCTTTAAACAGTACAATAAAACATTATTTTGAGAATGTTTTGATAAGTTTATGAAGTTAATGTTAGTGTTTTTGTGTTACTATGGTTTGGTGTTGTTTGAAATGAAATGATTAATTTGGTCTAATGGTATGTGTGATTGATGTAATTTAAATTCAGAATGATATGATGTTTACTTATATGATTTAAAACGATGATTAAATGATTTAATCGCCTTTAGAGCTAAAATGATTACACATGTTGTACAGTAATAAATAGTAAGTCTTGTTCGTGTATTGCAATGACATATAATTTATATGGCAATTGTTTTTAGTGATACATATAAAAGCTAACATTTTTTAAATTAAACATTTAAAAGTGATGAAAAAAAGTGCATGGTGAGCGGAAAAAATAAGTAAAGAAATAAAAGAAATTACAATTATAAAAATAAAACATACATGAAAGGAGAGTCGAACTCGTGCCTTCTAGTGTGTAAAGTTTTTATTTATTTTCATATTATTTTTTTAATGTTATGAGGTAATTCGAGCTTTAATTTGTTAACTTTTAGGTCATTTTATCATATGATTTACATTAATCATTCAGTTTTAACCTAAGTTTGTTTATTTGTTGAGAATCTTATGGTATATTTATAGTTTTGTGTTGTTTGAGATGAAATTATTAATGTGGTATATTGGTATAATGGTATGTGGATTGATGTAATTTAAATTTAGTATGATGAGACATTTATTTATATGAGTTAAGACGGAGATTGAATGACTTGATAGCTTTTTGAATTAAAAATGATTACACATGTTGTAATAAAGAGTAAGTCTTGGTCGTGCATTGCAATGACATATGATAACGCCTTAATAATACATATTTTTAGTAGCGTTATTCTATATTATTATTATTATCATTTATCGTGAACTTTTGATACTTAATAGCATAAAATATGTGCAGGTTCACTTGAAGGTAGTTCGAGCAAGAAGGGCAAAAGAATTCAAGTATTTGTGTCGAAGAAAGCTCGCGTAAATAAAAGATACAAAATAATCTAAGTCTTGAGAATCAAGAGAAGTGTGCCGGTCTTTTCCCATTTGTGTGGGGTACTTTGGTCCAACGGTCAAGAAAGTCAACTATAGCTAAACGTGAAGTGCGCCGTTTTTATAAGATATGTGCGGCGTACTCCCTTTGCATTTATAAAACTTTGGCGCCAAGGATATCAAGATATGCGCCGCACATTTCCAGAAGTATGTCGTACTTCCCAGACCTGGTAGACGAAAAGTCCTATATAATTACCCCTTGGTTCAATTATAATACAACAATTATCATAACTTTCTCCCCAAGTTCGGAGAGACTTTACAGACGAAAAACACCAAGGAAGCAGGGAAAATTCGGATTGAATAAGGGTTTTGTATAGATTTGGTTTAGGATTCTCGGGTTACTTGTGACACTTGTGTAATCCATTGATCCATCCAAGCTTGTATGTCTCTTATTTATCTCTATTTCATTCCTGCAAACATGAACTTAGTAGCCATGTTAGGATAATCCTCTTTTGGTTACTTGGATATGTAAATATAATAAGGTTATGTTTGTCTATGCTTTGATCTTGTTCAATTTCATGCTTTTGTTATAACCCGGTGTGCTTTAAGTCTTGCTAAACTTGTTTATCAATCCCGGTTGTGTATGCTTGTTGGTATACGTCGTAAGAACCGATTTGTATTATGCAATTCTTAAAACTTGTCTATGCGTTTTTAGCCTTTGGTTGGATAAATACGCTTAGGTGAATTGGTAATCATCTAGACTCTAAGTATTGCGTTAATTCTCCGAGAAATCACTTTGTTGAGAAATATAAGTCTTGAATTGAATACGGATTACTCTTTATGATGAAAAAAGTAATTTTGACGAAAATTGCTATATTATGAATTATAGTCAAGCTAAGACTTGTTCTTGTATGTTTATAAAAAATGAGATTAATTGCAAATGCCACAATTCTGAGTTATATGAACTATCCAAGTAATCATGCTGTTTTTATTATTGAATTTGCTCTATTATCTCTTACTTGCTATTCATATTGAAAAATTGGTTTGTTAAGTTTTTGAATTTTGTGATAACTAGAACATAAGCAAGTCCCTGTGGAAATGACATGGTCTTCCCTAGAAATTATACTGCAAACGATTGTTATATTTTACCCGTGTGTTTGGTTTAAAATCGGTGAAACTAGTACTTATAATTTTAAAGCTTTCCTTACACATCAACATATAACGGCAATTTTTTCGTAACATGTATAAAAGCTAGCATTTTTACATTAAACAACTGAAATTGATGAGAAGAAAAAAGTGCATAGTGAACAAAAAAAAAGTAATAATATTTAAAAGAAAATTACAACTATAGAACTTAAAATAGCCATGGAAGAGAGTCGAACTCGTACCTTGTACCATATGAACCTAATCTATAAATATTTCACGAAACCTATTTTAGTTGAAAGACATATATGTATATTAAAAGTAAAAATAAATAATTTTTGGAAGAATAAGTAAATTAAGTGATATATAAATTAGAAAATTATAATATTCAACTTATTATTTAAGACATAAACATATTATGATTTTCAAATGCTGGTTGAATTTACTCATTGTTTGTGTTAATATGAGTTTACACATTTTGTTTTATATTTGTACTTATCTCTTATCCAATAATGGGTTTTTAAAAAGTGCAAATCACATTTTTGGTTAACCAATAGGAGAACATACGGGGTTTTTGCATATATATCCTTCTGAAAATGAATAATTGCATATATATCCAAAACATGCATAAAAACCATTGTGTTATGCGCATAAAAAACTTGTATAAAGGATATATATGCAATTATTCACTTTGAGAGGGATATATATGCAATTTTCCCGAGAACATAATGTTAAAAAGTTATATACATATGGAACATAAATACTTCAGGGACCACTTGTGTCATTCTCATTAGTTTGTAATTGGGATGATTTTGCACATTTGTCAAACACTTGCCTCATTATGCAAATAAGAAAGATACAAAGTGACTTGAAGATGCAATATCCTATTTTTTGGTGATTGGAGTATAAAAGTTGAAAGTTTAGTGATAAGGGTCATAATGCAATTGTTGAACTGTAAGTGGGAGGTGAATACGATCTTTTCAACTTATTTAAAGTTTAAGAACTTTAAGTCTCAAAGTTCGTATAATGGTGTGCAAACGACCAACCAATATAGGAGGTATATAGAGAGAGTAGAAAGAGACCAAGATTTATACTGGTTTGGGATGAAGGTTTCAGATCATCTGTACGTCCAGTTGCGAATCTGCGACACATATAGTATTCACTAGTACAATATGTAGAAAACTAGAAGAGGGTTGAATAGTTTTACCGTTTTAAAATTAATTTACTTTGAAAACTTTATGTAAATTCAACTAATGTAAATAATAAACGATAAGTAATATGCAAGTAAAGAAAGAAACGATCAAACCACAACACGAAGGTTTATAGTGGTTCGGTTTACAAGCACTCTTTTTCCTTGCCCTACTCTACTCCCCAAGTATCCGACTCGAGAGTATCCTTCACTAATCAACAAGCTCCTTAATCCGGCA
Source organism: Artemisia annua (assembly GCA_014162995.1). NCBI lineage: Eukaryota > Viridiplantae > Streptophyta > Magnoliopsida > Asterales > Asteraceae > Artemisia > Artemisia annua. Next base: position 69,276 of record LBNU01017105.1, on the reverse strand, counting down.
GAGAAAACCTTACACGTCGCTTACACAAGATTTCCAACACAAAACTAAATGTCGAGTTCTTTTACAAGGGTACAACCACTCCCATCACACTATGTATTTTGAGGACTAAAATACTAACCGATCACTACAGAGGGTTTATGATTGTTTGGTACAAACAATGATGTATGAATAAATATAATTCACATAATGACAAACAAACAAGCCTCATTTTATTGAAGCTTGTAATGCTTTGATCCTCTTGCTACAAAGAAGTTCACTAAAATGAAATATGAATGAGTTAGATATAGATAATGATAAATGAGAGAATGTATGTTGTTTTATGTATGTAAGTTATGATCAAACAACATGGAGTGACTTGCTATTTATAAGCACCAAGGCCAGACAAACCACGGATCATACGAAACCAAAAGGAGGGTTTCGTCCGTGTATTTGGTTCCGCGGGTACCTGACAAAAAATCTTCACAATCTTTTATCAAACTTAACCAAAATATACACCATATCTTTCAAAGATTCTAGAGTGATAATAAACAAGACATTCACTATATCTTCCCAGATCCTAAAGAGATATGCAATCTTAGAATAGTATGATGCATGGAATGATGTAAAAATACATTTTCATTTTAGATTAACATGTTTAAGAAAGTATACTTGTAAAATGTATATACTAGCTAAGTAATGTTTGATTAAAGAAGTAATTAGTTAAGTTAATGAGTCACTAAAAATATTTGATTACTTATGTTATCATAAGGCACATTTTTATTAATAGTAAAACAAACTAATTGTACTTGAACCTTGTGTGACATTTTATTTGTTTCCAACATCTATTGTGGCACTTTTCTTAAAATGACTAAACTACTATTTATGAACAAACAATTTGTAACTTTTGTTAAATCTATTTGTGTTTAAGAAAATCTTGTGACTATATATATAAATGACTTAACTATATTTATGTTTTGCTAAAATAAAGTTTATAATTGTCGTTAACAAAATATAGCAAAGATCGTAAAATATAAATAACGTTTTTTAGACGATATTTGTATTAACACAATCCTTGAGTATAATACCTTTAGAGCCAAAGACTCTGAAAGTCTCTCTCAGACCTATACCCGATATAAAACGTTACTCAATGAGTTAACCAATGATGGTGTTAAACTGTCTAAGCATGAAATAAATGTAGGTTTTGTTAACAGTCTTCCTGAGAGGTGGTTAAGCTTCTCTTAGGCTGATAAATGCAAATCACATTCAGACCCTTGAGCTTTTCTGAAAGCTATGGGAGATTTGAAGACAATCTAATCTCAAGGAGATACCGGGATGTCAAAAAGACTAATGAGACCAAAAAGCCCATGATAACCTTACCCATATTAACTGTTTTATTTTTTAACAGTGTTGTTCAGGACTTCCAAGAAAATTCTGATGATGAAGTTGATGATAGAACTAATGAAGAGTACTTAAATGATTTAAATTTTAAATTTCAAGAAATAGCACTTCTTGCAAATTCAAAATGTTTTATCAAAAGAAACAGATCAAATTTTCCTGGAACAAAAGCTACATAAAGCACTGACTGTTTTAAATGTGGTAAAAAAGGTCATTTTGCAAAAGACCGTTTTGCTGAAACAACTTCAGAACCCTCATACAAACCTTCAGGGTCAAACTTTTCCTCATGAACTATCAAGTTTCAATAAAATTTTCTTCAAAACAACAAATTCCTTAGTAAAAGCGTCAAAAAGATTTTGAAGCCAAATACAAAAAGGCAAAAGCTAAACTTACACTCTTTGAGGTTGCTCTCTCAAACTCAAAAAACTAAACCTTTTCAAACTAAAAACAAAGGTTTAGTTGCTGAAACCTGTCACTGGAATGAGGAATATGTCTCCTCTGATGATGATATGGTTCAAGTCAGTACCCTGATGGCCCTATCAGAAGGAGAAAAGTTGACTGTTAGGAAAAGTCATACAAGAAATGGAGAATAGGTCAACATCACCATGAGGAAGGTAAATATATTACTATCTATGGATAATGATTCAGATTGGCAATCTTATTTGAACTATATTAATGTTGATCTTAAGTTTGCTGAAGAACAAAGACTTAACTTGTTTTCAAAATATAATAAACTAACTTTTGAGTTAAATAAGAGTAGGGATGATCTATTAGCACTTAAACAAGTTAAACTTGATCTTAACAGGTGTACAATGACCTTCTTTACAGGTGTCCAACAAGTGGCGGACCTAGAGCGATATGTAAGGTGGTTCCCAAATGTAGTTGAGTTATTGGTAAAATCAACAATTCAACGTGCCCACCACTAAATGGCTCGGGTCGAGCCGGATAAAATAAACACAAATAATTATATCAAGGAAAATCCCAATAGCGTTTTGTTGAACACTTAAATCCATAACAGAGAAGATGTTTTATATTTGTACTAAGTTAATGTGTAAACAAATCAATCAATAGTTAAGTTATAAAGGTAATAATAACATATTTTTAAGGTGTAATATAAACATATATAAACCACATTGCAAAAGCATTTCAAGGAACAGATGTGAAAAAAGGAATGTTAAGATCCCTTCTTATATCATTACACACATATGAGTTATGTTTAGAGAGAGAAAGATATATTTTAGAGAGAGAATGAACTAGAGAGTAAATAGAGAGAATTTCTCTATTGCATTTCAACCAACCATTCTCAAATGAGAGGTTACAACAATATATAATCATTACATAAGGTAAGCATAAGAAACTGTGCCGTGTTTACATATATCAATAATTCGACATTAACATAAATACTTGTTGGGTTATGGTAGTTAGATTAGCCGATATACGACTAGAAATGTGTGAGCCTATTGGGGGCACACACGTTAATACACGAAGAGTACGTTCATTAAATATTTAATATTTATACTTGTTATATTTATTAAATGATTAACATGTTTTCGCAAATACAAAAGAGAATGACATAAATGTCGAAACGAAAACCTTTGTCCTTCTCCCAAAAGTGGCTTGGAAGATTCTTGAAAAGGTTTATATGCAGAATTTTTGTGACAAAAATAAGTGTTTATGATAAGTGAGAAAAGTTGTGATAAGCTAAGAACTTGAAGATTATCTTCAAGGTTTTTGAGTTGATCTACAACTAGAATTAGAGGGCTATATAAACACCCCTTTCCACTTCATTTAATTATTTCTTTCCATCACAAAATCTATCACAGAAAGTTGCATTACTATATTCGTTTTCGTTTTTCTCCACGACGAGTTGACAAAGGCAGAAAGCATATTCAACTTGGCTTTTTATTACGTATGCATGATTTGCATGAAACATATAGACATTATTAAAGCCGTTGGTCTTGTTTCTTTTCCGTACTAATTCGAACGTAATATCACTTGATATTCGAATTGGTTTTTAAAGCTCGATCAAGAACACTTGTTGTTTGAAGGTTTGTGAATTAACGACTAGCATCGTTACGTACTTGGTTGACGTGTTTGTGTGAGCAAACGTAGAGGTAGTATATATTTACTACTTGTTTCATTTGCTGGTGACTACGAGGGTTAGTTTTTCTATTTATTTTTCATGTTTCTCTTTTTCTTCAATTTGTTTATTATTTGTGTGTTAATCATAATTGCTTAACTAGATCTAATATCCGCTGCGTACTTGTAGTTAATTGGTTAACTTGATATATAAATTCCAACAGTGGCATCACGAGTCAACTTGTTTAGTAGTTATGGGTTACACGATTTAATAAACACTTGAAAATGCTGCATGAAATCTAACTTAGTTATTTGTTTTATTTTTGTTTTGACAACTATCATGCAATACTTGTCATTAATTAATAAAAAATACCTAGACACAAATGAATTAAAATTAATTGTTATTAGATATATAAAATAGCAAAATATTAAAACTAATTAGTTTGCCATGATTATTTTATGTGATTATTTAGGAAAGTAAATCTTTCTAATTGTTTAAAAGATCTAAAAATTTATTTTTGGAAACTAAATCTTCTATTTTTGAAAATTAAAATCTTTTATTTATGATAACTAAATATTTTAATTTTGGAAAATAGATTTTTAATTTTTAGATTGATTTGTTTCCTAAATTCCGGCTATAAGACCTACGCAATCATATTTTGTGATGCATGTGGCGATCTAGGTACTTGATAAAAACCTAGTGAGGGTCTTATGGTTCTCCTTTTGGGGACGACTCGCGAGAGGACTCGGATTTTATGTCTTTGATTAATGTTTATGTTTATGTACTTGATTTCTTATTTGCATAATTGTTACATGTTTTACACACCTAATTGCATGCAATATGGAATAATACATATCGAAATCATGACATTAATATGGTCTTAATTTCGCCTAAATACCATGCTCAATTGTGACCTGCTATTTGATTCGTGAAAAATTTGCTTCTGTAAAATTAAGTGACCTAAATTATTGAAACAAGTTTTCATGAAATTAAAAACTGGACGCTATGGACACTTGGGAAGTACGGCTCACCCATTAGAACAAACTATAAGGGGAGTTTAAGGATGGTGCGCACAGTCACACCTAAAGGATTTCCGGTCATAGATTTAGCGCTGACTTGGTCCTCCGCCACCTTGCGAGTTCGATTGGAGCTACCGTGAACCATGATGATCACTACAGTGTCATTACTAAAAGTTTTTAAAATTAAGTGCTACAAAGTTTTTTTGCATGCTTCTTTGTACACAAATTTTAACACATTTATGTGTATACCCTATGTGAAAATTTTAAGTCTATGCCAACCAACCAAGGACACGTGCTTTTGGCTTGACCTCTTTGGTCAGACCTTAGGGCCATTCCAAATCCATGGCAAATATTGCTCATTGGTCAGACCTTTGGTTATATTTGCACGTTCTTGTTTGGTCGACTTATCTCGAGTATGCTTGGTCAGACCTTGGACCCGAGGGATAAGATGAGACTAAACATGCTCATGACATTACTACTTGTCTACTAATGTCTTGATCAGTCTCATAAGTCTAAGAGTTGCATTTTATGCAATTAACGCTCGTCGCTTACCTCTTGCCCCATTTGTTTACACATTGGTCAGACCTTTGGTAATAAGTGGGAGGTCAAGTTGGATCTTAGTCTTAATTAGTAATTAATTGGGTAGTTAATTCTATTAAGAATTTAATTATCGAAAATACTAATTATTTGAACTTTTCTTATATTGTAGATGACTACCTCAGTTGGAAACAATTCGGTACTCAGGAGTTTCTTTGAGAAACAAAAACTCACTGGACCTAACATCATTGACTAATATCGCCAGCTTCGCATTATCCTGTCAGCTGAAGATAATGAAACTTACTTGGAGCATCCTATTCCTGCTGCACCTGTTGCAACTCCTGGACACCATGTCCCTCCCGAGACTCTTGCAGCTCACACTCACACTGCTTGGGTTAAGGGGTCAATAGGACATTGCTGGTTTCATGCTTATGACCATGGACTTAGAAATCCAATGAAATCTAACTCACCTTGGTGCATATGACATGCTACATGAGTTGAAAACTATGTTTGCTCAACAGGAAGAACAGGAACTTCTTCAAACCGCGAGAGAATTTCACTCGTGCAAGCAAGAAGAAGGTCAACCTGTAAGCTCATATGTTCTTAAGATGAAGAGCTACATTGACAACTTGGAGCGTCTCGGTCATCCCGTCACTTTGAACTTTGGAGTAAGTCTAATCTTGATTGGACTTTCTAAGGAGTATGACAGCTTTGTGCAGAACTATAATATGCACAACATGGGGAAGACTGTGAATGAATTACATGCTATGCTTAAACAACATGAGCAGACGCTACCCAAGAAAGATGCTGCACCTGCACTTCATGCTATACGTGCATGAAAGGTCCAGAAAAACCAAGGTAAAAAACCGTTCAAGGCTGCTAAGGGGAATCAAGGGAATGGAAAGTACAAGTTGGCTTATGCTCCTGAGCATAAACCATCTTATGCTCCCAAACCTAAGAAAACTCCACCACCCAAGAAGGATAACCCTGCAAAGGACGCGACCTGTCACCAATGTTGTGAAATAGGTCATTGGAGAAGGAATTGTCCTGTGTATCTCGCCGAGTTGATGAAAAAGAAGAAGCTATCTCCAGGAGCTAGCACTTCAGGTATTTTCACCATAGAACTCTACACTTTTCCTAGTACATCTTGGATTTATGACACGGGTTGTGGTACTCACATCTGTAATACTATTCAGGGTCTCAGGGGAAGTAAGAAGCTGAAGCCAGGAGCTTTAAGTCTGTACGTGGGCAATGGTCAACGGGCAGAAGTTGAAGCTATTGGAAATTATCATTTATGTCTCCCAAGTGGATTAGTAGTTGTTTTGAACAATTGTCATTTTGCTCCCTCTATTACTAGAGGAATTATTTCAGTTTCTCGTTTGTTTGACGATGGTTTTATTAACCGCTTTGAATCGAATAATACAATTTCAGTTTCTAGGAATAATGTTGTTTATTTTAGTGCTATCCCAAGGGATGGTATTTATGAAATTGATATGTCTTGTTCTAAAACAAATGATAGTTCTATGTATGTTGTAAGCAATAAAAGAGCCAAGCTCGACTTGGACTCTACTCTCTTGTGGCATTGTCGTCTTGGACATATTAGCAAGAAACACATGGAGAAGTTGCAACATGATGGACTTCTCAACTCAACTGACATTAAGTCATTTGAAAAGTGTGTTTCATGCATGTCTGGTAAGAAAACCTTATTCACATCAAGTGGAAAGGGCTAAAGATCTACTTGGACTAATACACACTGATGTATGTGGCCCATTTAGAATTGTGTCAAGACAAGGAGCAAGTTACTTCGTCATTTTTACTGATGACTATAGTCGGTATGGTTATGTTTACCTGCTGAAACATAAACATGAAGTGTTTGAAACATTTAAAGTGTTTCAAAAGGAAGTAGAAAACCAACTCGGGAAGACCATTAAGTCACCACGTTCTGATCGTGGAGGTGAATATATGAGTCAAGAGTTTTTGGATCATCTTAAGGAGCATGGGATTATTGCCCAACGCACTCCTCCTTACACTTCACAACATAATGGTGTGTCAGAGAGGAGAAATCGAAGACTGCAAGACATGGTTCGTTCTATGATGAGTCAAACTACTCTTCCAAAGTCCTTTTGGGATTATGCCCTTGAGTCTGCTGCACGCATTCTCAACATGGTTCCAACTAAGAAGGTTGATAAGACACCATACGAGGTATGGCATGGCAAAGCCCCTAAGTTGTCTTACTTAAAAGTAGGGGTGAGCATCGGGCCGGTCCCGACCGGTCCTGACCCGATACCGACAAAGCCCGAATCCCGAGATCGCCGGAAAACCAAACCGACTCCCGACCCGAAACCAATCGGTTCGGTATCGGGATCGGTCGGGATCGGGGGGATTTGTCGGTTTTCTTTGTTGTTTTCCGGTTTTCATCCCGTCCCGACCCGATACCGACAAGCCCGAATCCCGAGTTCGCCGGAAAACCAAACCGACTCCCGACCCGAATCGGAATCGGGATCGGAATCGGGACGTCGGGATGGTCGGGATCGGGGCGGTAGTCGGTAGTCGGTCAGGGTATGCTCAGCCCTACTTAAAAGTCTGGGGTTGTGAGGCACTTGTTAAGCGTGATACACTTACCAAACATGACAAACTGGAACCCATATCTATTAAGTGTATCTTCATAGGATACCCAAAGGAAACAATGGGATATTCTTTCTACCTTCCATCTGAGAACAAAGTATTTGTTGCTCGGAATGCTGAGTTCTTTGAGAGAAATCTCTTGGATCAAGAAGCAAGTGGGAGTCTAGAAGATCTTGAAATTATTCAAGAAGAAGATACAAATCCTTCTGTAGACACTAGCTTAGGTCATGATGAGGATGATCAAGAAATTGATGAACCTCAAAGTGATATCAATCCCATTCGTAAGTCCACTAGGACACGCCGTGCCCCAGATCGAATGTGCTTATACGTCGATGCTGAGGAGCATGAGTTGGGGGATCTTGGTGAACCCAAAACCTATAAAGCTGCATTGTTGGATCCTGAATCCAAGAAATGGCTTGATGCAATGAATGTGGAAATACAATCCATGAAAGACAATGAAGTCCTGGAATTAGTTGAGCTTCCTCCTAACGGTAAAACCGTTGGTAGCAAATGGCTATTCAAAAAGAAGACTGGCATGGATGGTCAAGTACACACCTTTAAAGCTCGTCTTGTAGCAAAGGGCTTCACTCAAACCTATGGGGTTGATTATGAAGAGACCTTTTCTCCTGTTGCAGACATTAGAGCTATAAGGATTCTTATAGCCATAGCTGCGTTCTATGACTATGAGATTTGGCAAATGGATGTCAAAACCACCTTCCTCAATGGACATCTTTTCGAAGAAGTCTATATGGAGCAACCTGAAGGTTTTGTTAATCCAAAATATCCTAACCGAGTATGCAAGCTCAAGCGTTCCATTTATGGACTTAAGCAAGCATCTAGGCAATGGAATAAACGTTTTGATGATGAGATTAAGAAATTCGGTTTCACTCATAATCAAGATGAGCCATGTGTATATCAGAAAGCTAGTGGGAGTTATGTCACTTTCCTAATTCTATATGTTGATGACATATTACTCATGGGAAACAACATTCCAATGTTACAAAATGTAAAATCCTATCTTGGAAGATGTTTTGCCATGAAAGATCTAGGAGAAGCTGCATATATTCTTGGAATCAAGATCTATAGAGATAGATCAAGACGGTTAATTGGTTTAAGTCAAAGTGCTTACATTGAGAAAATATTGAAGAAATATTTTATGGAGAATTCCAAACGAGGAACTATCCCAATGCAAGATAAGCAGAAATTGAGTAAATCACAAGGTGCTGATACACCTGCTGAAAAAGAGCGCATGCAAAGAGTTCCCTACGCCTCGGCTATAGGATCAATTATGTATGCTGTGAGATGTACTCGTCCTGATGTTGCGTTCGCTCAGAACATAACAAGCCGATTTCAACAGAATCCAGGTGAACTTCACTGGACTGCTGTTAAGAATATTCTTAAGTATTTACGCAATACTAAGGATATGTTTCTGGTTTATGGAGGTGATATGAAACGAGAGCTCAGGGTTTCTTGCTACACTGATGCTGGATATCTGACAGATGCTGATGACCTGAAATCTCAGACTGGATATGTATTCGTTTTGAATGGAGGTGCTGTTGACTGGAAAAGCACAAAGCAAAGTATTTATGCAACTTCATCTACAGAAGCTGAGTATATAGCTGCTTATGATGCATCTAAAGAGGCTGTATGGATTCGAANTGGATATCTGACAGATGTTGATGACCTGAAATCTCAGACTGGATATGTATTTGTTTTGAATGGAGGTGCTGTTGACTGGAAAAGCACAAAGCAAAGTATTTATGCAACTTCATCTACAGAAGCTGAGTATATAGCTACTTATGATGCATCTAAAGAGGCTGTATGGATTCGAAAATTCATTTCTGGGCTTGGCATTGTTCCCACAATTGAAGAACCCATAAATATGTATTGTGATAATACTGGAGCCATTACTATAGCTAATGAAAGTGGAATCACCAAGGGTGCTAGACATCACCGCGCAAAAGTTCATTATCTTCGAGAGACCATTGAGATGGGTGACGTGAAGATATCAAAAGTTCACACAGATGACAATCTAGTGATCCATTTACGAAGGCTTTAGCATATCCTAAGCATTCTAAATTGACTAGGGATATTGATTTGATACCAGCTAGTAGTCTCATGTAAATCTGTGTGTAATTAGTATTTGGATAATTTGGAATAGTAAGACAGTTTTATTTTCTGATAAATAAAGATACGAGGTATTTGTTATTTTATTCATATAACCTGTTATTCCATATTTGCATGTTTAATCCATGAAATGATTTATCATTCTAAATATGTCCATTGTCGTTTAACAATATGGGAATATTGTTATGCAAGGCAAATGTGAGTGTTGGTTATATTCTATGAGAATGTGGATTGTTCCCGCCAAACTCATATGTATTCACAAGGGATGCATATTGGATACCCCAACTTTTAAACATTTACTTTTGAATCATTGTCATGAGTAAAATGTTGAAATGGTTTGTTAAGTCATCCTTAGACTTGAGATACAAGCAAGTTCTGTTATGTGTGGATATCATTTTTGTAATTATATGCCAAACGCTGTCCTGAATAAGGCAGTTATAAAAGCTATTTTTCGGAGTGATGTGAAGCAGCATCCACAACACTTGTAGTCAACAAAGGACTTGTTACTCCACTTGATATGTGCAGAAAGATACCATGGGCCCTCTCCAGAATTAATCGGATAATTGTTCGGCCGAACCCAAAGGGTAATGCAAGATGATTCTTGATTACATTTGGTATATCTAATTAAAATTCTATAGCGAGAATCTAAATGGTTAAACTATATGGAATGAGTTAGGATCCATATCCATGGTTTAACGGTATCTACAACAAAGGATGATATAAGCAATACATACATGACCATGCTACTGAGAATATTTTTTGAAACTTTATCTCAGACATTTCTAGTTCAGTAAAGAATGTGAGTGTTGCTAGACGTTTCCGTCGTTGGTATATCTGGTGTCTGCTACTCCAACTCCCAAGTGGGAGCTGTTGGGTTATAGTAGTTAGATTAGCCGATATACGACTAGGAATGTGTGAGCCTATTGGGGGCATACACTTTAATACACGAAGAGTACGTTCATTAAATATTTAATATTTATACTTGTTATATTTATTAAATGATTAATATGTTTTCGCAAATACAAAAGAGAAGAACTTAAATGTCGAAAACGAAAACCTTTGTCCTCCTCCCAAAAGTGGCTTGGAAGATTCTAGAAAAGGTTATGTCGAAAACGAAAACCTTTGTCCTCCTCCCAAAAGTGGCTTGGAAGATTCTAGAAAAGTTTTATGTGCAGAATTTTTGTGATAAAGATAAGTGTTTATGATAAGTGAGAAAAGTTGTGATAAGCTAAGAACTTGAAGATTATCTTCAAGGTTTTTGAGTTGATCTACAACTAGAATTAGAGAGCTATATAAACACCCCTTTCCACTTAATTTAATTATTTCTTTCCATCACAAAAATCTATCACCGAAAGTTGCATTACTGTATTCGTTTTCGTTTTTCTCCACGAGTAGACAAAGGCAGAAAGCATATTCAACTTGGCTTTTTATTACGTATGCATGATTTGCATGAAACATATAGACAGTATTAAAGCCGTTGGTCTTGTTTCTTTTCCGTACTAATTCGAAAGTAATATCACTTGATATTCGAATTGCTTTTTAAAGCTCAATCAAGAACACTTGTTGTTTGAAGGTTGTGAATTAACGACTAGCATCGTTACGTACTTGGTTGACGTGTTTGTGTGAGCAACCGTAGAGGTAGTATATATTTACTACTTGTTTCATTTGCTGGTGACTACGAGGGTTAGTTTTTCTATTTATTTTTCATGTTTCTCTTTTCCTGTAATTTGTTTATTATTTGTGTGTTAATCATAATTGCTTAACTAGATCTAATATCCGCTGCGTACTCGTAGTTAATTGGTTAACTTGATATATAAATTCCAACAATACTAAGACTAAACTAGACGACACACTTATACTAATACGTAGACTCTATTTTTATGATTCTAACGAGCTATTACACTACCATATTACAAGACTCGTTGACTCGATAATGATTGTCACTTTAAGCGTTCCTAACAATCTCCCCCTAAGGGACGATCATTGAGATCTCTCTTTGATTACATTCATGATCATCACTTTTGCGTTTCCAACAATCTCCCCCCAAAGGGTGATCATTGAGATCTCTTTAAGTGACATGTGGGCTATGGGTCCACCAATAGAAATGGATGATCTTTTAAATTCTTTGATGCTTGTTGTCTTGAACTTTGAGTCTTTGTGTAATAGCTTTACTAGATTCTTTTGTTCCAATCATGCTTTGTGATCTTTGTTCTTCGTTCTTGTTTTTGTGATCAGTTGTGATATTCGCTTGCCTTTCATCAACTTCTTCATTAATGGTGTCTTTACGTCTTTTCCAACATGCTCAAACTTCTTGTTAAACTTTGTGCTTCATACTTGTATCGTTCTCGTTCTTTGTCTTTAATCTTTGTCTTTTAAAGTTTCTGGTTCTTTGACGAGAGCTTTTCTTAAACTTTACGTGACATCATCTTTCGTAATGATTTGACTATGAGCATGTGGAACTTGAAGTGAGTTGATTATCATGATGGCAATGGTCTCTTCTCCAAGAAACAATCATCGATATCTACATAGTAAAGGTTCGTAACAATCACTAATCGATCACGGTGGACTTTTCTTAAAGATTAGACTACTATGATTGTTTTACTGATGAATGTCTTGATTCATTCACCTTAATCGGGCACATCAGCCGTCCGAATCCCGTTAGGGACAGTTATCAATACTATGGATAAAAACCAAGTAAGGACCCACGTCTTTAGGACTCGATTCGTGAAAGGAATCTTCTTAACGGGATTTCCAGAAGTTTGGATTGTTCGAGAGTGTCAACAGCATAGTGTAAAAACACCACTCGAGTCCTTACAAAGATTGTTCCTAAATTGGATACCATCAAGAAGGCTTAATAATGTATAGCGAAGTATACCAACAAGTGAGCCGCTAAAGTATACCGAAGTATCACTCCACGACTATAGACCGTTTGGAACATATAACAACCATCATGATAGTTTTGAGTCTTTGAATAAAACAAATTGTTTCTCTGAAATAATTTATAACGTATTAAAACACTATTTTATATATTGCCACCATTTTTTTTTCTCTCTCTCTCTCACAAATCACTATATGCATTATGTGTTTTGGGTGATTGCTATATAAATAATAAACGTTACTTTTACATCGACCCAGTTTGCAAGAATAGCAGAAGAGGATGAAGATCAAGAAACAACAACACATATTTTTATTTGGGTAAAGGGCTTTTCACCCGGTAAAATAACAGCAACATATTTTGGTAATGCATTTGAAGCGTTTCAAGTACACGGAGCAGTTCGGGAGGTACAAAAAAGTATCATATCGCGTTTTGGGTGATTGCTATATAAATAATAACCGTTACTTTTATTCGCTATTATGGTGGCAAGCTAGCTTGATGATATTACTGTTTCCTATATATATATTTTTAACATTACTGTTGTCGTTTCCTATATTACTACGTCAAAAAATTGGTATGAAAAACTTTTAGGTCCAACTTTTCGCAAAGTTGTTTGCATGCTGTATTTCAAGTGGGTTTGTTTTGAAAACGTGTAAAGTTTATAAGTTTTGTTTTCTTTTTGTCTAATATTGGGGTAAGGACATTATCTACGGATAGGTTTTTGGTACCTCCATGTGCTTTTCTATCGACTTTTGCGACTTCGGTAATAATGTGTTGCTTTGTTTAATCCACATCTAGGTGTAGAAGCTCACGATCATGTTCATATGATCAGACAGAAGAAGGAAGTGGCGCCAGAATAAGAGGTTAAAGATTTTGGAGTGATAGGCGAAGAGGTGCAATATGGAACTGCATATTAAACATCCCATACAAGTGACTGGGACGGTCCCGAGCAAATTGCGGTTGCTAAAAGAAGGTTTGCAATATGTGATTAAGAAAACAGTGTCATGTCTGTTTTTAGAGGATGGACAAACTCCTCCTTTTGTTCAAACAAACAAACTCATGTTACCATTGAAGTGTCATGAAGTGTCATTTCTTTGAAGATGTTGGTAATTTGCAAAGTTGTTGGCAAAGAAAGAGTGCGCTTGGCTTCTTGCAATTAAAATGAGCTTCTTTTAAATGATGCAAAATGTTCTTGCTGCCACACCCTTGCCTTCTTGCAATCATGCAAGCATGTACATATTTCAAAAAATCATTAGTACTACTTTGAAAAATAATAACTAGAGATTTCACAACATTACACCGGTTCTTTGAAAAATAATAACTAACAATCATAGCCAAAAAAAACCTGCTTTCAAATTAATGTTGGCAAACATCTTGCAACGTGCAACCTCGACACCCAAAGTAAGGTTTACTCAACCAAATTAAACCAAACGAAGGTTAAAATACTTCTTTAGCCCAACCACCCGCAGCGGAGCGCTGGTTTACATCCTTGTTATGACTATTTTATGTTAAAATAATTTGTGTCACATGGTGGCCATAGTTTCCCCGATACAGTACTTCTACATGTATGACTTTTTCTGGTGTTTAGCTTTACTCTACCGATTTCTTTTAGCTTTCACCAAAGTACATTAGCTCTTTTAACAACCGGGTTAAAACTTTTCTATTTTACAATGCACAATTAAAATTTTAGAAACATTGGACCGAATTTTGCTGAGTGAGGATAAGGGTATGCAGAGTGTCTCTTTGCATAAGAAGTATAGTTAGATAGAAATCTCAAAACCCGTATGCATATCGGAAATGGCCTTTCAGGAATTGGTGTGTATGGATTGCACAAAATGGCATTAAATCGTAAGGCAGCAGGTTGTGTATTTTCCCTCTTAAGAAATCGTATACGTTTACTGGACTGAAAAACATTGACATCTGTAATCTACTGCAATCAATAAGCAATATTTGATCTTGATCAGAAGCACCCATGTTCACAAAGTTCCTTAATAGCAACAAGGACAAACCAATATCTAAGATCAGTAGCCTTGTATGTAATCAAGCAACAAAACTATTTAAATAGGATAGAATCTTTGCAAAATATCATTGTATTTGGAGAATTTTGATAATAAAGAAATCCAAGGTCATTCACCATGATAAACCGACAATGCATAATCTAAACAAAATCAATTGTAGTAGTAGTTCTTCCTTCTTCCCTTAAAAGACAAGCTCATGAGGCTTCATGCCTGCCTTAAGTGAGAATCGTGCACCCAAATAGCTTTTCAGGTCAGGGACAACCTCAATGCATGCAATCAATGCGGCATCTACTGACTTCTGGTCATCTTTCTTGTCCTGTGGAAGTGTGTTTTTCTCCTATAATACAATAAACAAATAATTAGACATCATAAACAATAAACTAACAAAAGATGCCCCCCAAAATATACTACAATATCAACAGGTGAACTATATGGTACAGTATTACCTCTTTCTCGGCCTCAAAAAATTCACCCTCTCCTTTTGTCTTCTTTTTCTCGACCTTCTTTCCAAAGTACTTGTCATCAAACTTCTTAGCATCTACCCCAGAGATGTCAACCTTTGTTGATGTGGCAATTACGTATGACTGGTTCACTCTCCTCAAAGGAACACCATTGATCTTAAAAGGGCCTAAAAAGAAAATTGAGTAACAATTATAAAAAAAGAGACAGGCAATTGAATAAAAAGAAGTCGATTGAAAAAATGCAGAAATCAACAGGACTGATGACTGATCATAACGTATTACCAAAGTCACCCATGCATAAGTAAACTTCACAAAGATATCTATAGGTAGTGTGTACCCGCAAAAGCAAATTAGTATTTTCTTCTTTTTTGATTTGTAACAGTGTCCAGATTTACAAAGACGACAAAAATAACCCATTAGAAGAGAATA
>LBNU01017105.1:31231-48731 GCA_014162995.1 Artemisia annua | reverse complement strand
CATTAAAGTACGCATCTTTATTTGCCATAACCCGAAGTCATTCTTCCCATCGAATTTTTCGATGTCAAACCTAGTTATAGAACTAGCCATTATTCTTATACCTTGCTAAAAACCTTATCAAGTCGTTTCTTAACCAACTTTACCAACAAGCCTCACAAGCCGTGTGCAATATTCTCCTTGTTGCTATAAACCCTTCTTGCAAATCGAATTAATTAGAATAAACCTAAACCCTCGATCTCGAACAAGCAAACCCGACCGTAACTTGAAACCCAAGCAAACCACGATCGAAACTTGTACCACAAGAAAACACCGCAACAAGAAACGTTTCACTTTAAATCGACTTTTAGATAAACACCCACAAAAGACAATAAAACAAAGTCAAACTTATTATATAACGAACAGTTAGAAAGTATAAACAAAACTTTGACTTTATATAATAAGAAATCAAAACACCCTTGTCCCTTGATGTAGTTTAGTCTTTCATGTGAGATTAAATAATAAAAAAAACCAAGGTAACATTTGTTTTTTTATCCCTTCACCTAGGTAAAAAGATTATTGAAATCTTTCTCCAACCTCTCTGGTCGCAACTGCTACGATCGACAGAACCAAAGACCGAACCTCGATATCTCGAACAAACTCGAAACCTCGATCTAGCACTCGAACTTCGATGACCACAATAACCTGGGCTCTGATACCACTTGTTGGAAAAACCTCGACAACAACCCGAAGTTCGATCGCGGAAGGCTAGATCGCGAGTTATATCGAGCACAAGTAGCAAACACGAGAGACAAGATATACTACAAAGAACGGACAAGAATATGCACACGATATATATAACAACCTACAAAATCTCATCACTATCATTCCCATTACAAATACATATAGTAGTTATTTCACAGGTAAATTTTTGCTTTTTATGTGCATTCATTACTTGCATGACTCTCTAGACCTACTCACGTATCCACACAAGCCAAATAACTCTACACATACATCCTATAAACTCCTGGTATGTCAAGCATAAGATCACAACAATACCACAATAAGAAATCTATCAATCTAACACACTAAACTCATCATAAAACCCTAATGAACCCTAATTAAGCCCTAATCAGGCCAATGTGTCTACTAAACCCTAATTTCCTATCTAAACTAGTTTGAAAGTATTCAAGGCTTATGTAGGAGTTACCTTAGGCACAATAGGATATCTTAGCACCTTTAGACTCTAGTACAACCCTTTAGAGCTAAGGTACAAGTCCCTTAAGCACAAAACCATAAAAAGAAAGGCGAAAGGTTGCTTGCTTGACTTTGAGAAAGAAGTAGACATTTTTTATGAAAATAAAATAAATGAGATCAGGGTCTAGGTTATAACTTCCCAGAAACTAGGTCAAACCTTCCCAAATCTTTCCCATAAGTTACCACCACTTAGTATAAGCTTCTTAGGACTTAGTATTAGTCACTAAACACTCATAGGACCCTAAATTAGGCACTAAACCCTAGGCAAAACCCTAAACTCTTTCTAGCCAAAACTAGGTTAAAACTAAACCTAAAAACCTAAAACTAGTTACCAAACACCTCTAAGCTACCAAGCAAGCAACCTAGCACCCTCCCCTAGACCTAGCACACACNCACAAGATTCTATTAGTTAGATCTTGTAAGAATATCTATGCCGAACTTTAATCCTCATTATGTTCGACTATGATATTATACTATCTCGCCTTGCAAAAATTGCAAGAATGAGATGGTTAACGTCCGTCACTCTAGCCATAGCATGGGAGGCTACCAGGTGACTAGTTGCTAAACAGGGAGACTGTGGAACTAGTCACCATGGCTTGAACTTGTCTTCACCATGGCTTGAACTTGTCTTCACCATGGCTTGAACTTGTCTCCACCATGGCTTGAACTTGTCTCCAAAACATTCTTGGACCACATTTCCTTAAATGTGGACCACTCTTTCCGTTTTCCGCCGATACTACTTAAGGACGATTTATGATGACTATTCTATTAAAATGAATTAGGACGCTCTTTTATTTTAAGAAGAAAGACATAATTCGAATGGATCATGAATTCATAAGCTCTTGCTTACAAGAATTGGGACGCCTCTACTTGTAATTAACGAGATATAAATAAATGAGTCCAAGTATCTGGCACATGTACAAACATTTCCTACTCCGTTTGTACAACTCCTTCTCGACTCATTCTTTCCCCTACTCATAAGTTCATCTAAATCTTGGGACGAGATTTCTTCTAGGGGGTAAGACTATAACAACCCACAGAATCTCATCACTATCATTCCCATTACAAATACCTATAGTAGGTATTTCACAGGTAAATTTTTGCTTTTTATGTGCATTCATTACTTGCATGACTCTCTAGACCTACTCACGTATCCACACAAGCCAAATAACTCTACACATACATCCTATAAACTCCTGGTATGTCAAGCATAAGATCACAACAACACCACAATAAGTAATCTATCAATCTAACACACTAAACTCATCATAAAACCCTAATGAACCCTAATTAAGCCCTAATCAGGCCTATGTGTCTACTAAACCCTAATTGCCTATCTAAACTAGTTTGAAAGTATTCAAGGCTTATGTAGGAGTTACCTTAGGCACAATAGGATATCTTAGCACCCTTAGACTCTAGTACAACCCTTTAGAGCTTAGGTACAAGTCCCTTAAGCACAAAACCATAACTAGGTTATAACTTCCTGGAAACTAGGTCAAACCTTCCCAAATCTTTCCCATAAGTTACCACCACTTAGTATAAGATTCTTAGGACTTAGTATTAGTCACTAAACACTCATAGGAGCCTAAATTAGGCACTAAACCCTAGGCAAAACCCTAAACTCTTTCTAGCCAAAACTAGGTTAAAACTAAACCTAAAAACCTAAAACTAGTTACCAAACACCTCTAAACTACCAAGCCAGCAACCTAGCACCCTCCCCTAGACCTATCACACTGTACACCTAGCACCTTACAAGCAGCCACACAAGGAGGTGCATCACCTCCTTGTCACCTCCTTCACCCCGCGGCTTCATAACCATCACAAACACCCCTATACCGACCTATAAATTGTATTAGTCATTAGCTAGCTTAGAATAGTCAGATACTAGCTTGCATGAGTCACCTCCCCCTCCTCGACACCTCCTTCTTGCTTTGCTTGCTCGCTACTCCAAACGTGCCCTATAAATAGCTCGACACTCCCTCCATTTCAAAGGCACACCACTTCTCTTCTTCACCTCAAAACTTCTGTATCTAGTAGTAGTACTCGAGCTATAGCAGGCCTAGGAGTCGAGCAAAGCAAGCCAAGGACCCTTGTCGAGTTGTTTTTCTATCGCAAAACCCTAAACCTTAGGAATACCCCATGTTAAGCTCTAATTAGTCAAGTAAGCCTTTCATTTTGATCCTATTAGCTTTAGTTTAGTACTAGGATAGTATTAGGATGCATTAGAACTTATGCCTAAGCCTTGACCACTAAAAACTAGAACTTTACTTTTTAAAACCCTAATTAGAGTCGAATTACATTTTCTATGCTATAAGTCCTTTTCATAAGCCATAAGCTAGTTTAGGTAACTTAGATAAGCTAATATTAGTTAACCATAAGCTAGGAAACCTTTTTGTTTCATAAAAATATAAATTGCATGGAATTAGGACTAGTTTTGCAAAGTTTTCCATGCATAGGGGTATATATGGGAATTTTCTGAAAATATTAAGTCTAGGGACTATTTTTGACATTTCTTAGAAGTTATAAGTATATGGACCCTTTTTGCAAAGTTCTAAAACCTTAGGATAAAAAGTAAAATAGTTATAAACTTATAAGGACTAGTTTTGCAAAAGTTATAAAGTTAAGGGTCTAAGTGGTAAATATTGAAAACTTATAAGTTCAAGGGTCATTTCTGCCTTTTTCCCAAAATATAGAAGTATAGGGACTAATTGTGTCAAGTTTAGATAGTTATAAATATAAATAATATAAGTATGATAAGTCTAAGGTAGATTTTGTAAGTAGGTTAAACTATAAGGATGTAAAGTAAAAGTATTTAAAGTTAGAAGCATAACACAATACTAGGGAGCTTCATGTGAGGGGTATCATGTGGATATTTCGTTTTGACGAGTTTGCTGGGTTTACGATTTAAAGTGCCCTGGCTCCTCAAACGATTATTGCATATACTTCTGAATTATGATGGCCCGAACAGTGTTATGTTATAACTAATCTCTAAATAAATACATGACTCAATAGTAAGGAGCTTCATGTGAGGAGTATTAACTTCTGAATTATGATGGCCCGAACGGTATTATGTTGATAACATAATACAATAGTAGGGAGCTTCATGTGAGGAGTCTTATACTTCTCGATTATGATGGCCTGAACGGTGTTATGTTATAACTAAAACACTAAAAACCCTAAGAATGATTACTTAAGAAACTTGAAAAAAACAACTAGAACTTGACATACATCCATACCTACAATACCACCAGGATACGTGAGTAAGGCAGTCTAGTTTCCGAGTCACTTTTTACATCAATAAGATTTTCCTAAGCCCAGGTGAGTTTTCATAGCCTCACTTTTAAGTGCTTTACAAACCCTGTGAGGGGCATACATGCTTTAAACCGAATACAAGTCTTTTTCTTTGGTTGTTGCAAGAGTAAACTATCTGCCTTCATTACATAACTAAAATTCATGAATCTAATCATTTGGGATATTTTACCCAAGTGAACTTGATTTAAAAATGCGCGCATCATTGCGCAAATTGCACGCATTGTTGCATTGCATATGAAATTTCGCATTATGGGGCCTAATGCAATGCCATCCCATATTGCATTCGCATTAGATCGCAATTTACCGCATTTGTGTAATGCTAGCAATGGTCGCAACTGTCGCAATCTAGAATTTAGGTCATTTTTGTAAAAAGCAAATCATATAAAAGAAATCCAAATATTTAAATGAGATTTTAAAGATAAAACTTGTTAAAAGACGTACAAAACAAACACAATAACGAAAACATCAAGCTGTGCTTTCAAATTGTTTATTTTACAAATGAATTTTTCATCTAATTTCAATATGCTAGTAACTTATTTCGTAAGTTTATTTCATATACTTGGTACTTGGTAGAATATACTACGTATAAATAATTTTCGTATTTTTTTAATATTAAACGCAGTGCGTCTAAATTGCGTTCGCATTCGCATCACGCATCACGTAATGGCTTTCTGGACCTTTAGCGCATCGGATCGCAAAACACATTTTTAAACCAAGAACGCGAATATAGTTGATAGATCTATTGGAGTTATCCTTCCCGTCCCCTTATGGTTGGTCTGCAGACCCCATGACCTGGACTGTTTACGTGTGGTTCATGAGCTTAGTGCAACATACCCCACTCTTGATAATTGTGCATGCATCACAATTGTCACACACACTACATTTTCCTTGAAGGGTGTAACAACTGAACCCTGTGAAACTTGTATTCACTATCACTTAAACCTATGACTCTCACTCAACACCTAGTGTTGACTTTTTAAGCATGTATCCTAGGTATATCATTACTACGGAGTTATGGCAGGAGAATGCACTGATTTTGGAGGACTTTTAAACCGGTTATCATTCAAACATAATATATCACCTAGACTTTGGGACCTCATCAATAGTAAAAGTATATCTTTTACTATAAAAACTCTGATAATTTAATGAATGATAATTAAATTTCTAAAAACTTCTCTTTTCGAGTCGTTTTCTATTATTGTAACTGTGATTCCATGAAGTAATACCCCAACCCTAAATCCGCTGCCAACCGTGAAAATGGGGGTGTTACAGATTGGTATCAGAGCGTCAGTTGTAGAGAACAAGGTCAAAACCTAAACTACAACTATTTTTCATAAACCCGAGAAAGTCCTCAGTGCCCCTGCTATCCTCCATGACAATACATGCTATGGTTAGTATAGTAATTACCTGCTTAACTGTTAAATGATTTACAATATTTTTACTATATTATATATAGTTATGTCTACTCCCCGCTATTCTACCCCCCTCTCATTTAGTTTACATCCGGAGAATGCTCTTTCCTCTCCGAATGTACTAGATTATCCCTCTAAACCATATTTTCCCGATTCCTTAGAAGACTCTAGGAATAATATAGATACACCATCACCTTTAGGTTTTACACCTTTCATAGATAACCCACACTTAAAACACTTAAGAGATTTCTATACTAAGGCATCACCTATTACTCCCCTAAACCCTATTTTACATTCACCATTTCCCTCCCCTAGATTTGAACCACATGGGTTCTTTCTTACTAGAGAACCATATATACATAGAAACCCTATCCCTGCCTATACCCCTAGATATGAACCTAGACAACCCTATACTTTAGCACCTACACCATACTTAGTAAACCCTCCCATTTCATCTTTGAAAGTTGAAATTGGGGAAAATCCCACTAGGACAACTTTAGAAAATCAGGAAGATCAGGTAGAGGATATTTTAAATAACTTAGATGAAATTTTCCTTGACCTTCTTGAGAAGATAAAAGAAGGTCATGATAATAACAACATAGGCTTTCGACCTGATTATAGTAGTTTAAGAAATACCCTACAACAAACCCATTTTAAGGTAACTAAATTACAGAAAAATCAAATGAGACACCACCATAAGATAGCTTATGCCCAATTTAGGATTTGTACTTTAGAAAAGATGATTGATGATGATGAGGAATGTCATAAATCAAACCTAAGAAATATCACAAACCCAAACCCTTAGATTTAAGAAAACCTCGGAAGAAATCCCTAAGTAGTATGCCTTTTATAGCCTTAAGAGTTTTGCCTTAGAATAACTAGTGCCTATAGGATATGTAAGATAGAAAATCAATAACATAAGTTAAGTTTTAGAAACTACCTAGTGCCCCTCAATTCAGGATAATCTAGCTAAACTAGAATCAGGAATGCCTTTTCTTAATTACCCTAGGTCATCCCAAACCCTATTGTAACCCCTAGGAGTATAGACATATCCCGTAAAATATGACAAGTTGGGTACTTGTTATAACCCACCTTAAACCCTTACCTCTAGGAATTTAGGATGAAGTACCCAGATGCCTTAGATTCATAGATTCTCAAAACTTCTTAAACTTCCTTCGTGCTTTATCTCTTTTCACTTCCTAAAATCAAATCCCTTCAAACACTTCCCTTACCAATGATGAGAATTCTTATTCTACATCATAGAGATCTGAATTCTTTCCTCTCCGATCTCTAAATCCTCACTACTTCCTTAGCTTTCCTTAAGCTATCTTTCCCCTAGTTAGAGAATCTTCCCCTAACTATCCCTATATGCAAGTATATGATAGTCATATACAAACATATCCCCATCTTTTCCTCTTTACTTCCTTAGATTACTATGATTCCCGAAATAGTTTCCCCTCTTAGTAAAACCTGAATTTCACTCCTTAGGATTTTTGTATTTGAGGATTAGAAATGATTTTAGGATATCTTTAGAAAATATAAGCCTAAGTATAGAATACCTTGAATCACTAAAGATAAACTACCTCTAAAGGAATTATCAAGGAAATAGGAAATAAGAAAAATTTTGAGGTTAGAAACCAAACTAAGGAAAAATCTATAGACTAGGAAGACACCCCTATAGGATTTAGCCTAAGATAAGAACCTTACTTGATATCGAGGATATTAGAATAAACTAGATATAAGGAAACCTTTAGGTACGAAATAAGAAATTTAAGAATGACAAAGGATTAGATAGAAAACTACCAACTTAGAACCTTAAGCCTTTAAATACCTATTCTTACCTCATAAGAACAAACCATTTTGAGAATCTAGTTTTCCTAGACCTAGCCCTATAAGTTGCCTTTCCCATATTAAGATTTTCCCACAAACTTTAAGGATTTAGAAATACCTAGGAATGATACACCATTTGGACATCCCGAGCCTACCCTAGGAATTTATAACCCAAACTTAGAATTTGAGGTCACTAAGTCATAACTAGGAATAAGACATTTGAGGATTTTAGTTTACCTATACTTTGTTTCTTAGGATTTAACAATTTATAGGTTACACATTAGGAATTCTACTTAAAAGAAACTATGGATGCTACTTTATCCGGTTTCAAGTACCTAGGAATAGTAATACTTATAATAATAGTGATACTCGTAGTAATAGACAACTTAGGACGAAAGAGTAAACCCGAAACTTTGCCTAACAATAAGGATACTCCTAATAAACCCCTAGATAAAAAATCACCTAAACCTTCTTCCTCTTTAGAACCCTTTACACCAATAGGATCAAACATATCACCCTTAGAAGTTTAGGACTAGTTATAGAAACTAGAAGAACCTTAGGGGGAAAACAAACTTTGAAGGAATCTAGTAAATCTTAAATCCCATTAGGATACTATCTTTCAAGTATCCTATACTCTTACTCTCCCGGTTAATCTTATCCTCCCGCTTTTTCTCATCTTTCCATTCAAATTCTCATTCTACCGCTTTTATTTCCCACTCTCCTATTTCAAATCTTACTCTCCCGTCTTCCTACTCTACCGTTTAATCCTACTCTTCCGTTTAATCCCACTCCTTCGTTATCTCTTACTCCTTCATACTTCCCTATTTCATCCCTTGCCTTTCCTCCTTCCTCCCCACTCCTTCCTACTTTTTCATCCATCCTCCCACTTCCGTTCATCCTTTCGTTCCTCCGTCATTTTTCACTCTATTTTTCCTACTCTATATTCTCTCCCTACCTCGTCCTACAATGTTCTAAAAGTTAGAACTTGTATTTCTCGTCATATCACAAGATTCTATTAGTTAGATCTTGTAAGAATATCTATGCCGAACTTTAATCCTCATTATGTTCGACTATGATATTATACTATCTCGCCTTGCAAAAATTGCAAGAATGAGATGGTTAACGTCCGTCACTCTAGCCATAGCATGGGAGGCTACCAGGTGACTAGTTGCTAAACAGGGAGACTGTGGAACTAGTCACCATGGCTTGAACTTGTCTTCACCATGGCTTGAACTTGTCTTCACCATGGCTTGAACTTGTCTCCACCATGGCTTGAACTTGTCTCCAAAACATTCTTGGACCACATTTCCTTAAATGTGGACCACTCTTTCCGTTTTCCGCCGATACTACTTAAGGACGATTTATGATGACTATTCTATTAAAATGAATTAGGACGCTCTTTTATTTTAAGAAGAAAGACATAATTCGAATGGATCATGAATTCATAAGCTCTTGCTTACAAGAATTGGGACGCCTCTACTTGTAATTAACGAGATATAAATAAATGAGTCCAAGTATCTGGCACATGTACAAACATTTCCTACTCCGTTTGTACAACTCCTTCTCGACTCATTCTTTCCCCTACTCATAAGTTCATCTAAATCTTGGGACGAGATTTCTTCTAGGGGGTAAGACTATAACAACCCACAGAATCTCATCACTATCATTCCCATTACAAATACCTATAGTAGGTATTTCACAGGTAAATTTTTGCTTTTTATGTGCATTCATTACTTGCATGACTCTCTAGACCTACTCACGTATCCACACAAGCCAAATAACTCTACACATACATCCTATAAACTCCTGGTATGTCAAGCATAAGATCACAACAACACCACAATAAGTAATCTATCAATCTAACACACTAAACTCATCATAAAACCCTAATGAACCCTAATTAAGCCCTAATCAGGCCTATGTGTCTACTAAACCCTAATTGCCTATCTAAACTAGTTTGAAAGTATTCAAGGCTTATGTAGGAGTTACCTTAGGCACAATAGGATATCTTAGCACCCTTAGACTCTAGTACAACCCTTTAGAGCTTAGGTACAAGTCCCTTAAGCACAAAACCATAACTAGGTTATAACTTCCTGGAAACTAGGTCAAACCTTCCCAAATCTTTCCCATAAGTTACCACCACTTAGTATAAGATTCTTAGGACTTAGTATTAGTCACTAAACACTCATAGGAGCCTAAATTAGGCACTAAACCCTAGGCAAAACCCTAAACTCTTTCTAGCCAAAACTAGGTTAAAACTAAACCTAAAAACCTAAAACTAGTTACCAAACACCTCTAAACTACCAAGCCAGCAACCTAGCACCCTCCCCTAGACCTATCACACTGTACACCTAGCACCTTACAAGCAGCCACACAAGGAGGTGCATCACCTCCTTGCCACCTCCTTCACCCCGCGGCTTCATAACCATCACAAACACCCCTAGACCGACCTATAGCTTGTATTAGTCATTAGGTAGCTTATAATAGTCAGCTACTAGCTTTCATGAGTCACCTCCCCCCTCCTCGACACCTCCTTCTTGCTTTGCTTGCTCGCTATTCCAAACGTGCCCTATAAATAGCTCGACACTCCCTCCATTTCAAAGGCACACCACTTCTCTTCTTCACCTCAAAACTTCTATATCTAGTAGTAGTACTCGAGCTATATTAGGCCTAGGATCGAGCAAAGCAAGCCAAGGACCCTTGTCGATTTGTTTTTCTATCGCAAAACCCTAAACCTTAGTACCCCATGTTAAGCTCTAATTAGTCAAGTAAGCCTTTCATTTTGATCCTATTAGCTTTAGTTCAGTACTAGGATAGTATTAGGATGCATTAGAACTTATGCCTAAGCCTTGACCACTAAAAACTAGAACTTTACTTTTTAAAACCCTAATTAGAGTCGAATTACATTTTCTATCCTATAAGTCCTTTTCATATGCCATAAGCTAGTTTAGGTAACTTAGATAAGTTGATATTAGTTAACCATAAGCTAGGAAACCTTTTTGTTTCATAAAAATATAAATTGCATGGAATTAGGACTAGTTTTGCAAAGTTTTCCATGCATAGGGTATATATGGTGATTTTCTTAAAATATTAAGTCTAAGGACTATTTTTGACATTTCTTAGAAGTTATAAGTATAAGGACCCTTTTTGAAAAGTTCTAAAACCTTAGGATAAAAAATAAATAGTTATAAACTTATAAGGACTAGTTTTGCAAAAGTTATAAAGTTATGGGTCTAAGTGGTAAATATTGAAAAATTATAAGTTCAAGGGTCATTTCTGCCATTTTCCCAAAATAAATATAAATAATATAAGTATTATAAGTCTATGGTAGATTTTGTAAATAGGATAAACTATAAGGGTGTAAAGTAAAAGTATTTAAAGTTAGAAGCATAACACAATACTAGGGAGCTTCATGTGAGGGGTATCATGTGGATATTTCATTTTGACGAGTTTGCTGGGTTTACGATTTAAAGTGCCCTGGCTCCTCAAACGATTATTGCATATACTTCCGAATTATGATGGCCCGAACGGTGTTATGTTATAACTAAACTCTAAATAAATACATGACTCAATAGTAAGGAGCTTCATGTGAGGAGTATTAACTTCTGAATTATGATGGCCCGAACGGTATTATGTTGATAACTGATGAGTGTGTAAATACTCATCATTTTATACTCATTTAAACTGTAAAAACGACTGAAAACACACATATATGTCATAAAATACTACAAATATCATTGGATTGTGTTTTTATGTGTTTCAGGTACAAAAGGATTGAAAACAAATGAAAAACGAGCAAAGTTTGCAGAATTGGCAAATTCAGTCCCTCAACTTTTAAGAATTGTCAGAATTGGTCCCTGGAAGATTTATTTTGAAGAAAAGTCAACAACAGTCCCCCAGGAATCAAGGAATGACAATTTCAACCCTTGGATTGCAAGTTTCAAGAATTGGCAAAAATGGCCCCTCGAGTTTCAACTTTGGCAGAAAATACCCTTGGATGTATAAAATCAGAAAAATAACATTTATCGTCCTTGGGTTATGGAAACTTGGCAATTATGGTCCTTGGATAACTTTGGAAAAATACCAAATCACACCCCTAAACTTTCAGCTTTTTACAACTTTGGTCCTTGTGTATTTTTTTACTAAACTAACCAAACAGATCCTTAGTTATTTACTAGCCCAAATAAAACTAAGATAAACAAAAAGTCAACAATACCATTTCCCACTCTCCTTCCCTGGTTTCCCTCCAAACCACCTCTACACCCCCCACTTGCTCATCTGCTATACCCATCACCTTCGCCAACTCTGCCTCTTATTTCCACCCTCCAAACACACCAGACAAACTTCATTTAATGCCCTCTCCCCAGTCACAAGTTATCAGAACCCAATTGCAAGAAAGATTGGCGCCAAATTGAGAATCAAGGGCTGAGACTGCTCCAAGACTAATCAATGGCTGAGGTCTATCCAAAATAGAAGCACAGGAACAAGAGAGAGATGGAAACCCTAGTTTTTCTAATATATATAGAACTTGTTGTATGCCAAAAAAAAAGGCAGTAGGTTTTAGAGTAGAAATAGTTTAATTTAGTTTAGTTTTTTAAATCATTTCAAGCTTCTGTACTTTTTAAAAATTCAGTTTAATGCAATTTCAAGTGTTCTTTTATTTAGTTGTCAAATTTATGTAGCATTAATCTTAATTGCCATCTTCAAGTTTACTTGTTTTTAAGCCTTGTTTCCTGTTCTCATAAGCTCTCATAAGCTTATAAAGCTCACTGTGAGTTTCATCTTTCACTTAAGTTGTTTTTCAAACCATTTACCTTAAGTTAAAAAAAAAAAAAAAAAAAAAAAAGTTTTAGCTTAATAGCTTATTTCAGTGTTTGCTTCCTACTAATCTATGCTTAATTAGGTTAGTTGTAGCTTAATCTATCATTTTCTTGCAAGCTTTAGTTTTAAAAATCAATTTTTGGTTTAAAATTCTCATCAGCTCACCTATATAGGAGTGTTTGGCACTAAGGTTATCTTTGAGCTATAAACTGTTTTGACTAATTCTAAAGTTTAGATTAGCTTAAGTTAGGTGTATTTAGTAGTTTCTCATCAAATATTTTCATCTCCATTCAGTTTTCAAGCATTCAAGCACGTTCTCCATTTTTTTAACTGATTTTACTTAGTTAACTAGGTTAGATTCATGTTTAGGCTTCTAGTGTTGTTTCCTTTACTGCATTATAGCTCCAAATAGTTCTACATAAGTGTTCATTATCAGGTATTTGACCTTTCAAGGTCAAATACTTGCTTTTAACCCATTTTTTTTTTCTGTTTTGCTGTAAAAAAAACAGCCCAAACAGCAAAAAGTTTTTTATTTTTCATTTCTTCGTTTCTTGACCGATTGCTCTGAAATTTGGGCTGTAGCTTAATTTGTTGCTTGTCTACTTACCAGTATTTTTAGTTTATTTTTAGAAATTTTTCTTGTTAGCTTTTTCAGGCCCCAAACTTACCCCATTATGCTTTTTTTCTGCAGCTTAGGATAGGTTGTGCTAGTTTAATGCTTATTTTGTGCTTTTCACTTAGGTTTAATTGCTTCTCTATGCTCCCTTTTGCTTGTTTAGGATCTCCCCTAGATGAATTATGCTTATTCTCCCTTTAGAATAGCTATTTGAACCAAGTATACCCATTTTGTACCCATTCTGCTTCAGTAGCTTTTTGCTTCAACTCGGTTTTTCAAAACCATTTCCTAGCTTGTTCTCTTTCCCATAGTTACTTTTTATTGTATTTTCTTGATCTATTATAGCTTATCTTTATATGTTAATGCTTTCTAGGCTGTTTCTTAATCATTTGGTAGCTTTTATTTTAGCTTAAACATGCCCCTTTAGCTATTTTTCCTTTTGCAGCCTTTAGCTTAGGAATTGCTTTTGCTTTTGTGCTTTTAGGTTTATGCTACTGCTTATTCTTAGTCCCTTTAGCTTTTTTAGACAACCCCTGGCATGCTTGAGCTCATTGTCCCTCTAGTTTAACTTATTACAGCTTATTAGAACCCAAACCATTTAACTTCCCTCTTTGTCCCTAGCCCTCTGACCCGTTTTTCTTTTATCCATAACTTGCTCAATTTTTGAGCCTTTTGCTTGATTCTTGGTGATTTGGATAGCCAGTAGTATAAGCTTGATTTTGCCCCCGTCACTTTCCAAAAATCTGCCTAATTGGTGGCTTAAAATTCAGCTAGAAGTATGCCATTTAGCCTTGTTTTTGTCTCAATAGTACAATCTACCTAAGTGATTATCTGGCTTACGGCCTGGGCTTATTTGAGTTTTTTGAGTTGAAGTAAGTTTGTTTAGGTCTATTGCACTATACCTGAGCTTTTGGTGCATTCTAGTGCTTATTTGCTTATTTGAAGTGCTTATTCAAACTGCTTATTAGCCCAAACTGCTTATTAGGGGTATCTTTTTATAAAATTTTATTTTTCCTAGGATTAGAATAATATTTTAGAATTATCTGCAAAATTTCATAATTTTCTAAAGTCATTTAGTATTTATAATAATTTAAATTAGTTTTTAAGTCTTTTAAAATCATTTTTAATAAATAATAAATTCATAAAAAGTCTAAAAAAATATTTTTCTTTTTCCTAAAAATTTTATTTTATCATTAGGTCTGTAAAAAAGTAATTTTCATCACCGTAGGATTTATATTGATTAAAACTCACTTTTTACTTTCGTACCTTTACGTTATTTATAATTTAAACGTACGGTTCAAGTTCTAAAACGTTTCTAGGATATTTTCTTTCACGTGTTTGTTAATATTGTTTATTTGAGTTGTTTTCTCTCATATTCCCGTAGTATAATCAAATAATCTCTTTCCCATTCAAATTCACTCGATCACAAATTCGTTTAAATACAATTTCACGCCTCGCTGGGATATAACGACCCCAGAAAACATTATACTCCAGGGAGATTTGGACCAATCTGTTTGACTATGTTTACCACATCCGTGATTGGTTTGGGTTGACTGTTTGAGGCCAGTCAAATTTTGGCGCCGCTGCCGGGGAGGTGTGCTGCGTATTATTCACAACGATTTGCAGATTAGTGATATTGGATATCCACTCATTGTATATTTACCATCTTTGTTCATATTTTCATATCTTCATATAAAAACAAAACAGATCGTGAAGTTTACCATTTCAGATTACTCAAGGATTACTAAGTGTGATCTAAGAGGAAACGATTTGGTTTTTCAAAACGATTTCCAAAAACATTGTAATTCAGTTTTCAACGAATACAAAAAAAAACCAAAAAAATTTTCCTTCTTATTTTTACAAAATGTTTCTTAAAAACTCCAAAAATATTCACCTTTACCCTCTAACCTTTTTGATTCTTCATTTCTTACCCTCTATAACCTTTTGATTATTTCCTATATCGTATCCACACCATTTGGGTTGCCAATGGTGTGGTGGCCTTCATAACGGTGGCAATTGTCCCGGTTGTGGCATGGTAGAGTCAGGATACAGGTCTGTCTATAACCAGGATCCCTATTCTCACCATGACACAGCTGATTTATTCCACCAGCCACCAAACCATGAGATACTGACATACTCGTGTGAATTTTGTGGAGGTCCTCACCAAGGATTTGAGTGTCAAAACAGAAACACGTTTGTCTATGAACAGTTTTCTGGTAACACTCAGAATTTTGAAAAAGGCCAATATCCATATGATTCACCAAACCAGACTCAGCAGTTTTAATGTTATGAGTACTGTGGTGGTTCACACTATGGTTCTGATTGTCAATCAGGAAACACGCTTGTCTATGAGCAGGTTCCTGATAACAATTATGACTCCAGTTATAACCAAAACTCATTTGACTCACACCACATCAGTTCAATTGTTGTGAGTGCTGTGGAGGTCCACACTTCAGCTCTGATTGTCAAACAAGGAATCCATTTCCTTGTGACAATTACGACTATCCTTATCATGAACAACCTCCATAGCACGAAATGAATCTGACACTTCTTCCAGAAATGCAAAATGCATTGGGGATACTTGATGAACTTAAGGGTTTAGTTAAAGAACTTACCCAAAAATATACTCATCAGAAATCCATGGAAGAATTGCTGGCTGAAGAGCAGGCTGCTAAAATAGATTCCCAGATCGCCATTGAAAAATCCATTAGGGAATCAATTGCTAGAGAAAAAGCAGCCAGATCTAGCTCTCAGTTCCGTTTCATTCCTGATGACAGTAATGATGAAGATACCTTTGATATTGTTCAATTTTATAAAGGTTCATCGAGTTCATCAGTTGAGATTCCAGCAGTTGAGATTCCATCTACATCAACTGCTATCACACCCGAGGTTCCCACTAACTCTCTGAGCATGGGGGACGAGCATCTTGACACTGTTCCTGAAAAGGAATCGGACGAATTGATAAAGTCTAGTGTTAAGAACCTTGTCGCAATCCCAAGTGAGTCACAGGGAATTCCTGAGCATATGTGTGATTTCCCTTCCCCTCTTGAGTGTTCAAAAGATCATTTTGAGACTTTCTCCGATTTTAGCGATGGTTGTACATCGTATGGAGACATTGAATATTTTGAGGCATCACTCCAACATAATGATGCTGATCCTCTCCTTGAGGAGTTCGCCAATGAACTCACTCACATAAATCCACTTCCATCAGGAAGTGACGATGATCTCTTTGATTTCAATGCCAATCTGGAAAAAAATTGAAAGGCTTTTATATCATGATCAAACACTCAATTCTTATCCCAACATCGAGCTTAGTAATTCACATAATAATGACAATTCTTTATCTTATGGAGACATCAATTATGTGGAATTACCTTCTGAGCTTGTCAGTCCAGAAGAGAATGTTAATCACCTTGTTCCCGAAGCATTCAAAACAACTTTCACCAATCCTCTGTTTGAATTCGAATCTGAATTCACTTTAATTTCTGATAATCCACTCTTTGATATTCAGAACGAGGAAAGTAATGAGTCCGTGACGGAACAAGAGTTCACAGATTTACATCATGTGATTGATTCCCTTCACGATGAGTTCTCCAATGAAATCACTCATATCATGACTCCTCCGGAGTATGATCACTTGGATGGCAAGAAAAATTATGATCGGGGGGAGATGTTCTCAATTTGCATAGTCATGACAAATTTTCCCACCGGCCCTGCCCTTACGCGTAAGCCATGATTCACAACTAAAGGGTAGGAAAAAGACTGGGAATGCAGCAATATGGTGTAAATATGAACAGAAGAAGCAAAATAGTCTTAGGCCCTATATACCGGAGTTGCTACCACTTCCGGTTCATACCCAAAGTCCAAAAGTTTCAAAACGCCCAGAATTTGGATCATGTAACAAGTGCGTACCCATTAGGAGGACGTCATGATGGGTACTTCACCTTGGTCTTCATGTTAGGTGGATAAGAAGCCAAGCAACTTTCATTCTTCAAATATGACCCGAAGTGGCTCTTCGAATTACTAATTCCTTCAAGGCCTTATTTACGGTGCTATACATAGGTTGCCACCCAATGATATTACATATCTACACTACCGGAAATTCACATGTTTTTCATAACTAATACAATAGAACATATCCCCCCCACTTGGGATGAACAATACAATGTAGCAATAGTGGGTTTTCTCATGATCTTCAATGATTTGTCTTCAACGTAGGTGTGATTCTTTGAATCTCTTGAGCTTGACCATCCAAACTAGAAACAAGTGGCAACTT